>BQNB010128790.1:0-19223 GCA_026074375.1 Tanacetum coccineum
GATTTATCTTTACGTATCAATCTTCTTTATCATTTTAAGCCGCATCACGTCTTTTAGTTTGTGCTTAGACACTTCTCACTCGTCTGATGATTCATCTACTTCTGGTCTTAATCACTCCTAAGGTGAGTTGGATGCTCAACCAATTCCTCCGGATGAAGGAGTTATGGTCAATTTACGATCATAGATCCAATCTGGACTTTCGAATACAAAACGTGTTAATCTCCAGGTTTTTTAACTAAAAGTTTAGGTTTTAAAGCTTGGGTCAATTCTAGACATCTTATAGAAGCTCCAACACTTGGCCTCACATTCATTGCTATTTTAGTTTAGGATTTATGTCTAAAACAGCAAAACCAAGAAATTTAGTTAAAAATCTGGTTTGACCTTCGGTTAGTAAAAGTTGATTTCCCGTTGATTGGTAAATGAGTTGAATGATTGGCTTAATGTTTTAAAAACTAGATTCATGTGGCTTTCCAGGGGTGAAAATCTCACCTTTATATCTTTTATATAATGATAGATATGGTCCGGTGATCATGGCTAAATTCTGCAAACGATAGTTTTCTGTTTTGAGTTAGAAATAGTAAATTGTCCTTTTCTAAAAATTGGTAAACAGTTGGAGTTTGAGGCTCAATGTTCTGGAAAATATACTTCAAGGCCTTTCTAAGGGTGAAATCCTCATGTTTATATCTTTTATGGTTTAGGATTTATGCTCTCTTGAAAATGACTAAAATCAGAAAATTGACTTTTACGTCTAGGATTGGAAAAATGAAAAGTGTGACCACATCCAATTGAGATAGGAATTAAGGGACGAGACTTAGTAGATGTTTATTTTAGTTTCACCCCAGGTTAGACATCATTATACTCTATAAAAACACTTTGGTTTAGTCTTGGTGCAATATTGTTTATGTTTCGAATTCTTTAGCAAGTATTGTATAACTATTCTAATATAATGATATCATATATTATTCTAAGTCGCGACTTGCTTTATAGGTCTCGACTAATATTTGGAGTCATCTTTTCATTGTTGGTTTCTCTTCGAGCATCCACTTACGGTGAGTTTATAGCCCCATCTTTTCTTCTTTAATGGTTTTCATAACTATTTTCGGGGTGAGAATACATGCTCGTTTTACCAAATAACTTATTGATTCCAATTTCATAAGCGTTACATGAATGTTTTTACTAAAGACTTTACTTGCTCTTCACATGATTTCTAATACATGTTTGATACATGGTTGTATACCATTGAATTTATTTAAGCTTGAATTGCTTACTAAATGATTTGAGATCATTGTTTATCTATTTACAAAACTGTGAGTTTTTGAACATATTACTTGTTTTAAATTGGACACAAGTGCTTGAAGGGTATGCTTGACCCGATTATGAGTTTATCTGCATGAGTACCTATTGCAAAAAGGCCCCGAATTTCATGCACTGTTAATTACCTATGATGGGTAAGCGCTAGTACATTAAGTAGATCTATTGGGCCGTGACTGCCCTGTCTGGGGTTGTGACATCCATGGCGCGATCACCCCTAAAGGACATTTTGTATTGAGAATTTCTTAAGGTATATTGCAATATTACCTAGTTGAGGGGCAAATGATATGCATATTTTATATGCTTGGTTAACGTTTCAGTGGCATGAGCTTAATGCGATAATATATTAATTCATTTACTTGACATTGCATTCGTTGCATTGTCGCTGGCTGATCTTAAACCTTGTGGTCCACTATTAAACATTACTTGATTTATTGAATCACTAATTGAATTTCGAAAATAATTCTTTGAAATGTGGTAACGCTACTTTTTTTTACTAAATACTTATTGATTTATTTCAATGCTGCTTTTACTTAAACCTATGAATTCACCAACATTATTGTTGACGTTTTTGCATGTATTTTCTCAGGTTATTATTTTGCTAGCTGGGCATTGGGAGCACTCGAGTCGCGCGGATATCAAAACTTTAAAGACTTGGTTTTTCTTCACATTCGACGACCATTTATTATTAAAATATACAAAGGAGTCATGTTTAAACTCTTGTAACTTTTGTTAAAAAGAAATTATTGGGACCTGAATTTACTCTGATTTATTTAAATCGAATGTGACATTTTATTAAACGTCTCTTTTGAGGTCGTTTTCTGTAACTTGTGTGTATGAACTATGAAGTAGCACCCCAAGTGGTATTTATAGAGAGCTATCCCGGGTATCTAGATAACTTGGTCCGTATCCACTCAGACCCAGTGAATGATAGGTCGCCTTATTAAAACACATAACAAGTGTGAGGTGATATACTTAATTAAACATCAATGGATAATTTAGGAATCGATTTTTTAAAACAAACCAAAACATTGAACTTTCATAAGATGGCTTAATACTGAGGGTAAAGATTACACGATATCTTCTAGGATCGTGATCAATACTTGAACTTGGTGGATGATCTTCTTCTTTAAAATTCGTCTTTAGTGGAGTATGTATAAAGAATATATGATATTGCACACTGTTGAAAACTCGTTTTGAGTCTTCTATTTATAGTTGTAAAAAATACTGATACGACGTATCTAGTAGGGTCGGATAGTCATAGTAGCCTGGATGGATTCCTTTGAGTGCGTGCTAACGTTTGTAAATAAATCTTAATATTCATTCCAATTTACTTGATTGTACTGGGTCTTTGAATAGTTATCTCCCCACCTCCTGGATACGGACTAGGTAGACAGAGTGACACGCCGTATTGGGAATTGGTTCAAATGCGTTTTCTTGTGAAGCTTGGCGTGGGTGATACGCCGTATTCTCTTTTAGTTGGATACGCCGTTATTGGTGAAAATTTAGAAATCTGTAAATGTCTTCATTTTAGCTCAAAAATTACGCCGCTCTTTTAGGTTGTCTTCACAAAACACTCCTGAATTCCTGCCATTTATCAACTTCTTTAAGCATTTAATGTACCAAATAATGCAATATTTAATAAAAAAGTGGGCAAAACATATGGGATAAATGATATAATAAAGTGACGTTATTTGATGTCATCAAATACCTCCCCACTTGAATCCTACTTGTCCTCAAGTAGACCTTAGAAAAAGTTTTGGTTTATGAAAATGTGTCCCAACCGAAGTTTAGGATTTTTCGTTTAGGCATTGTGTTGTTCTAATCACATATACATGACCAAGATCCTTACGAAATATGGAAATGAAAACACTCAGATCACTCAACTAATCTAGGGTGCAACATTTAAGTAGTACGCACAATTGCTCGGTCGTGATTAGCTTCGTATCATAGGCTTGGCAAGGATACACATCTCCACCGCTAAAGCTAAGGAAGAACAAGTCAAAAGCTAAATTGTGTTAAGAAGGCTTACAATTAAGCATTCAACAATCTTTCACCATAAGTACCACACCAACAAGGAAGCTGTATCGTATATACATGGCCGTAACGATGGAATAGACATATACAATCCGAACACATCCCTGTTCGTGTTTAACCAGCGGTTAGGATGAAGAACGATATAGGGTAGGGAGGTTCTAACTTTCACCAAAAGTCGTCATCCAACAAGGAAGCTGAGACATGCATACATGGCCGTAATAATGGAATAGACATGCATGCTTGAACAAGTCCTCGTTCGAGTAGACACTAAGGTTAGTAGCTAGGAAAGGGAAGTAAAATGGGTGTTAAGTAAAATTCACGAAACAAATAGATTAAGCCAACAAATAAGGTACGGTTGCTAGTAGCTTTCCCCACGACCGTTCCATGACAAGACTTGAATTATAGAAATACCGTTTCATCTCACAGAAATGAACAAAGACAACTAAGTTCGCATATTTCCCGATAACGGGTCAAGTTTCCTTACATCCCCGTTCTTTAATACTTACTACTTAAGTGGTGATATCGACCACTTTTTAATGATTTACATCGTTGATTTTTGTAACGTTTTCAACGAATAATCGGATCCTTCCAAGTGATTATTAGGTTTTAAAACTTCCTTCGAATCCGAATATTTTTCTTTCGTTGTTTTTTTTTTTTTTTCAAAAAATAAATCATAAATCTCGGGTTTGGTTTCCCCGTCTCACTATCATAATTCATCCGGATAATCTTTTCCTCATAAAACTTCTTCTTCAGATATGATTCATAATTACGAAAGTAGCAAAACTTACAAGCTACATATTTTTCCCATTGCATTGTCCAATTTCCCGACTATTACATAGATATAAAATTTTCACTTTAACATAGGAAATACAAGACTTTACACGAAAGCAACTAGCAACATTGGTAAAATAGGCTTAATCTACATGGTAGGCTAAGGTGCAAAGGTGTAACAAAAACATTTTAATTGGTGCTAGAAAAGAAGGAATGGCTCAACAGGTGGTTCTATGGGAATTTATCTAAAATGTGAGTAATCAAGGGTTTCAGGGAGCAGTTAACTAACCAGTGTTGAATGTTTAATTTTACGACATGTTGGCTATTGTGGTTAAGTTAGAAATTATCCATTGAACATGTTCTTCATATAACTCCATTTAGTACTTATCATGGCGGTTCTCGAGTGATATAAATGCACCAGTTCCTAAAAGTCCACTACATCACGACACACTCATAATTTTGTGGGAAGATTTTAGTAGACAGTTGGAAATGGAATAGGCTTAATTCTTACAATATGTATCAAGGGTTATAGTGCGCTAGGTAATGTAACTAATGATTTTTACAAAAGTCATGCTGAAAAATTTTAAATTTTAGCCATTTTTAAGCACATTGCATGTTATTTTGTTAAAACAAGACAAGTTCTAATTCTCTATCCCCCCACTTAAATTATACAACGTCCTCGTTGTATAGATAAAATAATGAATAATAAGGAAGAATAGAATTAGAATGGAAAACTACGTGATGTTTTGCTCGTGATAATTCTCCAAGATGAGTCATTTTCAGCATGCCCGGATAAGTTCAACACATGTCTTTTTCAGCATATACCATATCATAGTTTCAGCAAGGTCCTGTATAAAAGATTAGTAGACAAGTGCAAATTCTATCTCACTACAATGGTACAAGAAAACAATTAAACACACAACTGTATAGGGATCAATACGCCGTATCCTAAACCTTAGGATACGCCGTATTGTTCCTGTAGAAACAATTAAATTACTGGAAATTAACTATTAAGTTTTAAAAACTGATAACGTCCAGACATCTCATTACGCCGTATCCAGAGGGGTTCGATACGCCGTATTAAGTGTCTGGGAAGACGAAATCGTGTAACAAATAATTTAAAATGCGACAAACAATTAAAATGACCGGGTTGTTTCCCGGGAAGCACTTTTGTTTCAGTTGGTCTTTAAGTTCGACCTTTTTCTTTTCTCTTCTTTATTCATCCTTCATGATTCGCTCGTACTTATCACCGAGAGCGAATTTCTTCATAATCATTTGGTATGATTCGTACTTCTTACAAAATTTCATGTTGAGCACAACGTCTTTTGCCATATCATCATCTTTAATGATGGTTAAAAACCCGAATTAATAGAAAAAATTTCCGACCAAAAACTGTATTATTATTTAAAAGTGCCGCTTGGCTTTCCTTTCATCTTGCTCCTTAATTATGAACTCACTAAAATCTTTTGGAATTAAGTTAATGGGAAAGGATGGGGAGGGGTCAGCGTTAAATTGCTTATACCCGATTAACAAGAAAATTTATTTATATGGTTGGTTTTATCAAATGTTGGCTTAAAAAATCTTGATTTGTTTTAGTTTTCTAGAGGTGTATCTAATCACTTTAACTCTATGTAATTACTAGCTGGGTCGAATGATTCATCACCCTCTCCTATAAGCTTTGTTTCTAGATCAAGACTTTTTTATCACAAAGACCCTTTTGATTATGCTAGTGGCGGGCTTAATACTTTTAAAAATAAGTTTTTCTTCCCCCACCCGTAAAGTAATCTTCCTTTTGAAGACATCAATCTTGGAGTGGACAGTTGACAAGAATGGTCATCCGAGGATTAAAGGGACATCGTCATTCTTGAGTATGTCTAAGATGATAAAGTCTATAGGGAAAATAAATTTGCCTATCCTTACTAGCACATTTTCAGCAATACCCCTTGATTGCTTAATGGTTCGGTCAGCTAGTTCGATGGTCAACCTAGTGTGAGATAAAATTCCTAGACCAAGGTTGGTGTAGGTGGAAAATGGAATAACGCTCACACTTGCTCCTAGGTCAACAAGAGCTTTATCAAAACAAATATTATGAATAAAACAAGGTAAGGTAAAGCTCCCTGGGTCTTTTTCTTTTGAAGGCAAGGTGTGATCATAAGCATCCAGAATCTTCACATCTTATGCCTTTCTCCAGTCATCACAACTGATGTTTTGCAGTCGATTTGGAAAAAGGACTATTTCAGACAATGTGCTCCTGTGCTGTGTGCCCGATATGGCGTATCCCAAAAAAATCAGCTTTAGCAGTTTAGAATGATTTAACTTGGTCTCGAGGGTTTGTTTCTGTAAAGCTAGGCAAGCTTCCAAATCCTCTCTCTTGCAAAGCCTTGCTCATCTGACCGATTTGTATTTCCAAGGTTTTAATCGAAGCTCCTTGGTTTCTTATTGCTGCATCAGTGGAAGCTCGAATCTCTTTGATTATGTTTAAGTTTTCTTCATGCCTTTTAGCTAATTCTGCCATAAATTTGGTCAGTGATTCTTCCAGGCTTGGTCTTCGATCAGGATACGAAGAGTTTCCATTGTTTTGTTGGTAGAATCCTGGCACTGCTGCTCTATATTGTCCTCCAGGTTGATAGGGTGCACCGAACTATGTATAGTAAGCCTCTTCTAAAGTCTTTCCTTCTTCCTTTTGTGGACAATCCTTTGTATAGTGTGGTTCCTTGCATAGTTCTCGTCCCGAGCAGCGTACACTTTATCATTTACTTTTATTATTTCTCATCCCAGATTGTTGAGTTGGGCTTGGATAGCAGCAAGACCGTCAAAAGTTTCAGTACTTTTGGTCCTTGATGATGTTCCATTATGCCATTTCTGGGAGTACTCAGCCATTTCTTGGATGGACTTTTTTGCTCAGCAGCAAGTTTTGAGGTATGGCACCCTTTGAAATTAGTCCAAGATTCTTGTCGAGTTGAACATCAAGCCATTCGTAAAACAAGATGACTTCCTGCATATCGGTCAAATAATGTGTAGGACACTTCATCAGCAATTCTTTAAATCTTTCCCATGCACGGAAAAGGCTTTCATCGGGTTCCTGCCGGAAGTTGTTGATTTCCTCCATTTTCTTTATGGTACGGGCAAATGGATAGTATTTGTTAAGAAATTTAGTTTTGAGAACCTCCCAGGTTGTAATTGATCCTGACTGCTGATTCCTTAGCCATCTACTTCCAGCTCCAGTGAAGGATACAGGAAAGGCTCGAAGCATGATTTGATTTTGAGTTACCTTTGGTATGTGAAACAAGTCAACAATCCCTAGAACCTTTTCGATGTGCTCGTTTGCATCTTCTTGTTTTGAGCCACTAAAAGTATTATCACGGAGTTCCTTGAGAAATTGCCCCTTCAATTCAAAAGGGGTGTCTTGGTTGATTGTGGGCCTAGTAACGCCCGACCTGTAATTTTCTCGGGTTTTGCTCATATATTGTTCTATTGTTTCTGTCATTGTTTCTCTAACTTCTTCCTCTGATGGTTCTAAGATGTCAAAATTGTGATCGAACTCCGGTGAATTCGACTCTACTGGACTTGGTGTATCAAAAAGCCTCCTCCTTGAACGAAATTTTTGTTCCGGGTTTTCAAAAGGTAAGAGCAGTTCCTTTGTAGAACTTCTTGTCATGCACTACCTGAAACAAATGACAATAACTCAGTAGGATATGTCCAGATGAGAGAAATCAAATGTAGAATCGAAACAAATGGATATTTACTACTGTTACTGTATCAGATAACAAATACGCCATATTCAATTGGTCTGAATACGCCGTATAGGTCGGTTGAATACCAATACGCCGTATTGTTTGGAAAACAGATACACCATTTAGATTGTGAAACTCAATACGCTATCCTGATCAGAAGGTTCGATACGTCATATCTAACTGGTGGATATGGCGTATTAGGTGATCAGTTAAAACAGAATACTATTTAAAATAATTAAATGCGGGAATTTAAACAAGCAATTTAAACACACAATGCGAATAAATACAAACAGAATTTAAATAATTAGATTACACTAAATTAATTAATTAAAGGTTAGAAATACTGATAAGAATAAGGTTTAATAATTTCACTCCCCGGCAGCGGCGCCAAAAACCTGATGTGCTGTCGTGTAGGGTCAATTATTTGATTATCAAGTTTTAAATTTATATTTAGCCGACAAACCTAAAACAACACTTTAACAAGCAGTGTACCCGGTCAAGATGGAGTTTGCGGTAAGTAGGGTGTCGAACACTAAGAGTGGAACATTAATCCTATATTCTATCAGTATTTTAATTAGTCTATTTACTGGTTAAACCTATGCTATGTACGCTGTCTAATGATATGGGGGGTTTTCAGCCTGAGAGACTGGCACCGTTTTGGTGGAAACAAATACCAATTCAATACACAATAAACACGAAAGAAGAAAATCAGAAGATTAGAAAAGCGGTATAAGCCAAATGATAGAAAACTGTATTAGCCATATTAAATCCGGTTCAATGTTGGTTTGTTTGTTTTAGTGCAATGATTTACTTATCTCGAGGCGGCATATCATTCTTAAGACTTAGGCGGGTCATCATCCTAAGACCTAGACACGATTAATCCTGTCACAATTAAAAGCATCCGCATAAAGCATCCTTTAGTTAAATTATAATTTATCTTAGGGAATCAAAGCAGTGGTGATCCTGTTAAAACCCTAGCCCAACGAGACTTTACCCACTTATTGTTTGACGGTGTTTTATATACTCGTAGTCCAACATTCAAATCTTTATCAGTTAAATAAGAGCAGGATTGCTGAAACATAAACGGGTCACCTACCGGTCCAACTAAGCTCTTAATTCAAAGACAAAGACAGAACGTTATTTGTTATCCTATTGGTCCAGTAATATAAAACACGATATGGAGAGCTATCTCGGTATCTATATTACTTTTTAGGTATCACAAGACCCAGTTGAATGATAGTTCGCATATTCGAACACATAATCAAGTATGAGGTGATAAACATAATAAAACAAACAACAATAAATTAAGAAATCGATTTTAAAACAAACCAAAAATTAAACTTTCATTAAGATGGCTAATACCTGAGGGTATTAGCCCACAACCATTGTAATTATACAAGCGTAATCAAACAATGAAAATCAAACGATTAAGAGAGTAAAAATTACACTATGTTCTTCTATGGAAGTCTTGTTTCTATGCTGACTTGGTGGATGATCTTTCTTCTACACTTCGTCTTTAAGAGTATGGTATAAAGAATATGATATTGCACACTGAAAACTCGTTTTTGATTCTTCTATTTATAGTGTCTGAAAAAGACTCGATACGCCGTATCTGGCAAGGTCGTTACGGCATTTTGGCTGGATTTCCTTGGTTGTTCGCGTCTCGTTCTAATATATCAGTGATTATAATCCAAATTACGTGGTTTTAACTGTATCTTCGAATAGGTTATCTTATGGATACGGCGTTATGTAGGCAGCATGGGTTACACCGTATTGGGAATTGGCTCAAACGTGTTGTTTTCTTGTGATAGTTCTTGTCGTTGAATTACGCTATATCTATTTGTTGGATGCGGCGTTATTGGTGGAAAATTCAGCAGGATCATTCAAATATCTTCGTTTTAGCTCTAAATTATGCGCATTTATAAGCTTGTCTTCACAAAACATATACTGAATTTTTAATTTGGGCATTTTCCCCATTTATCAACTTTAAAGCAATTAAGTACCAAATAATGCAATAATTATATAAAAGTGGGCAAAATAGATGGGATAAATGATATAATAAAGTGACGTTATTTGATGTCATCAATACCACCAAATAAGAATGCATGAAAGGGATATAGCCAACACCGAATTTAGAACTCATGAAGGCCACTATGAATTCTTGCTTATGCCTTTTAATCTTACCAATGCCCCATCTACATTTCAGTCATTGATGAATGAAGTTTTCAAGCCATATTTGACGAAATTCACTCTTTTGTTTTTTGATGATATCCTCATTTATAGTCAGTGTTAGGGAGATCATGTGCTTATTGTGCAGACTGTGTTAGAGACAATGAGACAACACCAATTATATGCGAAAAAGAGTAAGTGTATGTTTGGAACTCCATAGGTAGAATAATTGGGTCATAATTTCTACAGAGGGGGTTGCTACAGAACCTTCAAAGATCAAAGTTATGGCCACTTGGCTAATACCTACTAAAATTAAGCAGCTGAGGGGATTTCTGGGTTTGACAAGCTATTATAGGAGGTTTATTAAGGGTAATGCTAGCACTAGTAAAAATGCTAATTAACTTTGGGGAAAATTTTACGGTTGAGTTTTACGAGTATTTAAGTGATTTCGACACGAAAAGAAAGACCCGACACCCCATAGGATGCTAGTCGGTCAAGAAGTCAAAGGAGGGAGCAAGATGGCTTAATTTTAGCTAATGTGTCTAGAATTGGTACATAAAGATGCTTTACACTCCCCATTATCCCATAATCCTTATCATTTTATTTTCTAAAAAAACACACATATAATTGTGTGTGTGTGTGTAACCGGCCGCCCCTCACCACCACAAATCCACCATAAATTTTCCAAATTTGATCGAGAACGTGATATTCTGGGTTGATACGAGTGTTTGGGTATTCGTTAAACAACGTTTGAGTTGTTCGGTTCGTGTCAAAATATACATTTTTGAAGATTTTCTTATAAGTTTTCAAATTTAAATTTTGTTTTTCCTTTTGGGTTTGTTTTGATGCATAGATGTTAGTTATACAAGTTGATCGTTGTGAAAATCGATTTTTAGAAGCGAAACGGATAAAATAAGGGGTGTTTGGTTCGTGTAATAAAAGAAAGAAAAAGAGGGTTTTTTAGTTTTGATGTCGTGGTCGTGATGGTTGAATAATATATGTTGCTAAATAGCATATTTTTTATAGTAGCTTGTATAGCTTATTCGGGCTTATTTTTAAGCTATTTCTTGGCTTATTTAGGTTTATAAGCCACGAAAACTTTCCAAAATCACTAGGAAAGTGATTTTGATTATTTTTGTGTTATGGCATATGTTGTGGATTATTTTTGAGGCTTATGGTAGTAACCAAATGCGATACGTTATTAGCTTATTTTCAAGCTTAATATACGTATTTTTGAGCTATTGGACTCGCGGCCCAATAAGTCCATTTAAGTCGCGGCTTAATAGAGGGGCTTATTGTGGTCTGGATTATTTTCTACATATTATGGATGATTCATCCTTGATTTAGATTTCATTCTGTCCTAAGATGATTGGTTTTTGAAGTTTTATTAAAGTTTGAAAGAGATGTGTCAAGTTTTTATGGACTTTGTATTGAGTTTTTAAGTCTGCATTTCTAATAAACTGTCTAACTGTTTAATTTCTAAAAAGTTTAGTAGAGGCTTGGTTTAAATGTTCAAAGCTTGCATCACTTGAGTCATATTTGAGTCTGTCATTAACTCATTGCCTTTGATAAAACAGTTTTAAGCATTTTTCATTAAAATCGATTTAGCATGATTAAGCTTTTGAAAACCTTTTTTTTATTTTTTTATTTTTTTACAGACCTAGTTGAGGTTTAATTCAGCTTATTTTTGATGAACTTTTGTTTAGTTGAGCTTATTTTAGTTTATTTCAAAGTTGTTTTAAGTTTCCATTTGGTCTAGAGAGTTTTTAAGTCCTTATACATTAGCCTTTAAATTCAGTTAAAATGTGTGCCAAGAGTCTACCAAAACCATTTTAGAGTCAACTGTCTTTTTGTCTTTTCAGCCACTTTCAGCTTAAGGTTTTTGCTTATTTTTGTTCCTAAGTGCTTACTGTGTATATGTCTTAATCTGTTTTGGCTTATTAGTTTGTCCTTTAGATTATTAAGTCCAAAATAGCTAATCAAGTTTTAGTTAAATGGTCATATAAGTCTTTTAAGCTAACTGTCATTTTGATTAGCTTTTCTCTAGCTTATTTTAAGTTTTTAAAAAAAGCGCTTTTATAAAAGTTGCTTATTTTCACTATTTTTAGCTTTTTCAAAAGTTAAATTACAAATCAAATAATGTTTTCTAAAAAAGAGAAGCACAGGGTTCGAACCTGTGACCTCCCTTTCCATCTCCCAACATTTTAACACTCCACACTCTACCATTTGCACCCTTGGGTCTTTTCTGTTAGACCCCTTGGGCCACTTGGTATTTAAGGGTGTTTTCCTTTTTAAGCTTTCAGACCTTTAGGGCTTATTTTTAGCTTATTAAGATAAGTTGTGTGGCTTATTTTATTTTTCCTAGGATTAGAATTACCTTAAGTATTTTTAATAAATTTTTCAGAATTTTCCAATTTAGTATAATATTTTTAATAATATTTTTATTGTTAAATTAGTTTTTAATTCATAATAAATAAAATAAAAGTCAGAACTAATATTCTTATTTTTTTTAAAATTATTTTTAATCATTTAGGACCTTTAAAAATTAAATTTGCATTTTTAGGGTAAAAATTTGATAATTTAGGTTTTAAGTCGCGTTTTTATATTCCCGTTAACGTTCTTAGTTTAAGTCCTTAATTGCTTTCGTTTTTAGCTTGCCTTTATTTGTTTTTGCATGTTATTTGTAGAATTAGAATCCAATCAAAAATTTGATTATTCAAACACGCGATTACAAACTTAACCTCGATTTTCAATTCACGCCTCGTCGGGATACGACTCGAGAAGGTTTTGGATTTTACTTTAGATAAAAGTAATCTTCTAAAAGTCTTACGGAATACTTACTCTCTCTTATTAATTGATATTTTGGGAATACTTATTATATATTTACATATTATATATATATATATATATATATATTACGGAATACTTACTCTCTCTTATTAATTGATATTTTGGGAATACTTATTATATATTTACATATTATAATTATATATATATATATACATATATATATATATATATATATATATATATATATATATATATGTATGTATATATATATATATATATATATGTATGTATATATATATATATGTGTGTCGTATTTTAGTATTTCATGTGTACTATATTATATATATATGTGTGTATATATATAATATTTAATGTATTATATTTACTTATATATATATATATTATATATATATATATATATACATAGATATAGTAAGGAATTTTCAGAAATCACTTATCTTCACAAAAACACTCCATGATATTACTGCATTTATCACGTTAAGCATTAATTAAGCAATTAATGTACCAAATAATGCAATAATTATATAAAAGTGGGCAAAATAGATGGGATAAATGATATAATAAAGTGACGTTATTTAATGTCATCAAATATCCCCCCACTTGAATCCTACTTGTCCTCAAGTAGACCTTAGAAAAAGTTTAGTTTATGAAAATGTGTCCCGAACCGAAGTTAAGGATTTTCTGTTTAAGCATCGTTTTGTCCTAATCACCTGTACATAACCAAGCTCCTCATGAAATATGAAAATGAAAACACTCAAATCACTCAACTAATTTAGGGTGCAACATTTAAGTAGTACGCTCAATTGCTCGGTCATGATTAGTTTCGTATCATAAGCTTGGCAAGGATACACATCTCTACCGCTAAAGCTAAGGAAGAACAAGTCAAAAGCTAAATTGGGTTAAGAAGGCTTACGGTTGATCATTCAACAGTCTTTCATCATAAGTACCACATAACAGGCGTTGTATCTATAACACGGTCGTAACGATGGAATAGACATATACAATCCGAACACATCCCTGTTCGTGTTTAACCGGCGGTTAAGATGAAGAATGATATAGGATAGGGACCTTCTAACTTTCACCAAAATTCGTCATCCAACAAGGCATCTGAGACATGCATACATGGCCGTAATGACTGAATAGACATGCATGCTCGAACAAGTCATCATTCGAGTAGACACCAAGGTTAGTTGCTAGGAAAGGGAAGTAAAATGTTGTTAAATAAAATTCACAACAATAGATTAATGCCAACAATAAGGTACGGTTGCTAGGTGTAATTTCTTAATCCGATCCGTTCCATGGAAAAAGACTAGAATATATGACAGACGCTCGATTTCCACAGAAATACAAAGTACAACCAAAGTTGACGTTCCCATAACTGTCAACTTCTTCCCTTACATCTCGAGCTTTACATTTACTTTTACACTAGTTGGTGATATCGGCCTCTTTTTACAAACTTAACATCGTTGATTTTTGTAACGTATCAACGAATAATCGATCCTTCTAAGTGATTCCTTCGGTATAAACTTCTTTTTGAAACGACTATTTTTCTTCCTTCTCTTTTTTTAGTCTTTTTTTCCTTTTCTTTTTCCATTTTTTTCTTTTTTTTCATAATACATAATAAACCTCGGTTTGATTTCCACCGTCTTCACTTTCATAATTTATCCGGATAATCTTTTCCTTGTAGCACTTCTTCATCGGACATAATTCATAATTGCGAAAAGTAGCGAAACTTACAGCTATATATTTTCCCATTGCATTGAGCAATTTCCCGACCATTATAGAGATAGAAAAATTTCACTTTGACACAGGAAATACAAGACTTTACACGAAAGCAATGTAACAGAGGAAATAAGGATTAATCTACACGGCTAGGCTAAGGTGCAAAGGTGTTATAACGAAACATTATAATATGGGTATTACAAACAGAAAAGGAATGGTCTTAACAGGTTGTTCTAGGGGTATTTTACTCTAAAATGAGAGTAATCAGGGTTTACACGGGATTGTTATACTAACCAGGAAGTTAGTTATTTTTATGGCATGTAGGATATGTGTTGAATCTCTAGAATTTTATCAGTTGAACATGTTTCTCTATCTAAATCCATAGTACTAATCATGGCCGACTCTCGAGTTAGTTAGATACAGGCCAAGGTTTCTAAACTCAACTACATCACCGCACACTCATAAATTTCGAAATTAGTAGACAATTGGAAAACGGAATGGCTTAATTTTCCACAATAGCTCTCAACGGGTTATAGTGCGCTTAGGTAATGTAACTAGTGATTTTTATAAAAGTCATGCTGAAAAAATTTAATTTTGACCATTTTTAAGCACTTTGCATGTTATTTTGTAAAAAAGAAGACAAGTACGTTCTAATTCTCCATCCCCCACTTTAATTTATTACAACGTCTTCATTGGATAGATATAAACAATTAAATAATAAGGGAAAATATAATTAGAACGTAAAACTCCTCCTGATGTTTTGCTCGTGATAATTCTCCATGATGAGTTCTTGAGCAAAAAGTGTGTTGACTAGGGCTTCAGAATGCCCGGATAAGTTCAACACAAGTCTTTTTCAGCATATACCATATCATAGTTTCAGCAAGGTCCTGTAAAAGGTTAGAAGACAAGTGCAAATTCTATCTGCATCCAATAGGTTACAGAAAACATATAAACACACAACTGTACAGGGATCAATACGCTGTATCCCAAACCCTAGGATACGTCGTATTGTTCCTGTAGAAACAATTAAATTACTGGAAATTAAATAATTAAGTTTTTTAAAATGATAATGTCAGAATGTCATACAATCGTATCAAGGGGGTTCGATTACGCCGTATGTACGGTTTGGAAGACGACTCGTGCAGAAAAATTAAAATTCAAACAATTAAATGCGACAAACAATTAAAATGATCGGGTTGTCTCCCGGGAAGCACTTTTGTTTCAGCTGGTCTTTAAGTTCGACCTTTTTCCTTCTTATCTTGTCCGTGTTACTTCCCATCCGCGATCTTTTCTGTTGAAGAGTTCGTGGTAGATGCAAGACATGCTGCCAGGAGTTCTTTTAATAGTATTAATTTTGCTTGGACCCACTATAATGAATTCTTCTTCATTGCCTATCGAATGCCGTACGACTGTGAATTCTTTAGTTCTGCATAGTTCGTTTGGGTTAACGATGTCGCGGTGAGCGGGGATTGGTATCAGAGGTATTCACCTCATTAATAATTCGTAGATGTCTTTTGCTTCTTGTGCGTTTCTAAAATTAGGGTTTAGGAATGTTCTGAAATGGTCCTTTTGTCACACGTTCTTTATATTCGCCTATGAAGGTCACCAATCGTTCTTTAGTTACGCTCGTTCACATAAAATTCCCATAGCCCATTTTTGGTATTTTTGTCAATCTCACAATAATTGTCAAGCTTTGATGCCACCCAATACATAAATTCAAAGTACTCCGTACTGTTGTCCAGGTCATCAGGGATTTTGCTATTGCAAGTATGGGACAATGGGTAATATTTATGAAAAAATTTATCGTTCAGTTTACTCCAGGTAATGGTTGTTTCATTAATTTCATCGTCCCACCATTTTTTGGCATTTCCACTGAGTGATTTTGAGAAGACATATAATCTTAGTTCATTCTTATCCACATCAGCATCTTAATCCATTCAGTTATTTCGAGCACCTTTGCAATGTGTCGGTAACGTTGCATCCATCCATTCCACTGAAGCATTGTCCCTCTATCTTTTCCAAGAATTATCACCAATTTTAAATTTGGGGAGTTGTGATAATTCGTGAGTGATTTTTTGCTCTCCATTCCATTGTCGTGTATCTAGCTTGGTACCATGCTGGGCAATCACCACTTTCTCAAAAATAGAGGGAATTGTTCGTACGATATAAAAGATCGAATTGCTATTGTATTAGATGACAAATACGCCGTATTCAATTAATTTGGATACGCCGTATAGGTCGGTTGAATATCAGTATGCCGTATAGAGTTCACGGAATACGCCGTATTGATTGAAAAATAGATCGTTCATTTAGATGGTTGAAAACTCATACGTCTTGTCTTTTATGTCTGATCAGAAGGTTTGGCTACGTCGTATCCAACTGTGTGGATACGATCGTATCTGGTGATCAGTCAGAACAGAAAATACTATTTTAAAAAATTATATGCAGGATTAAAACAAACGAATTGAAAACGCACAAAAGCGAATAAATACAAAGAATTTAAATGATTAGACTAAACTAATTATTAATGGTTAGAAATAATGATGAGATAAGGTTTAATAATTTCACTCCCCGGCAACGGCGCCAAAAACCTGATGTGCTGTCGTGTAGGGTCAATTATTTGATTATCAAGACATCTCATTAGAAAATAATTAAATTGTAAATATTAAAGAATCCAAAACTCATCCCCTAGAAAACGTTATTGGTAATCTAAATCAAAGAACTCTTAGGTCGCAAGCTCAAGACAAAAGCAATTTCTTTTGCTTTATTTCAACAATAGAACCTAAAAATATAAATGAGGCATTAAAAGATGAAAATTGGGTAATGGCCATGCAAGAGGAACTAAACCAATTTAAAACAATGTGTTTAGGCCTAGTCCCAAATCAATGGATGTGATAATCATAGGAACCAAAAATCAAGGGTATATAGAAATAAACTCGATGAAAATGGCGTAGTAACTAGAAACAAAGCTAGGTTAGTCGCCCAAGGTTATAATCAATAAGAAGGAATTGATTATGACGAAACATATGCACCCGTAGCTAGACTAGAGTCCATAAGAATACTTTTAGCTTATGCTTGCGCACTAGACTTTAAGTTATATACCACAATGAATGTGAAGAGGGGGGGGGGGGGGTGGGGATGATTCCTTAATGATTTTATAAATAAGGAGGTTTACGTGGCACAACCTTGGGATTATAGTTAGAAAACCTAATTATGTCTATAGACTTAAGAAAGCTCTTTATGGTCTAAAACAAGCCCCAAAAGCTTGGTATGATCGATTAAAATCCTTTCTTATTAAACATGATTACTCCATGGGAATGGTAGATAACATACTCTTCACTAAAAAGAAAGAATCCAACCTCATTATAGTCCAAATATATGTTGATGACATTATATTCGGATCAACTTGTCAAGAAATGTGTGATGACTTTGCCAAGATCATGCATGATGAGTTTGAAATGAGTATGATGGGGGGAACTAAATTTTATCTTAGGATTACAAATAAAAAAAATTAGATGATGGAATATTTTTTAATCAATCAAAATATATTAAGGAAATGCTTAAAAAAATTTAGACTAGAAGACTCTAAGCCAATGAAAACCCCTATGTCTACAAATACCAAACTCAAGAGAGACGAAGAAGGTGAGTCCGTAGATAATACCAAATATAGAGGCATGATAGGTAGTTTATTATGCTTAACGGCAAGTAGACCCCATATCATGTTTAGTGTTTGCCTTTGTGCACACTTTCAAGAGGATCCCAAAACCTCTTACCTAGAAGCGGTTAAACGTATCTTCTGATATATTAAAGGTACTACGCATTTAAGATTATGGTATCCTAAGGGATCCGGCATAGAAACAATAGTGTATGCGGATTTGGATCATGCGGGAGATTACGTAGATCGCAAGAGCACTAGTGGTGTTTGCACGTTTATGGGATGTTGCCTAACATTTTGGTTTTCGAAGAAGCAAACTGCTCTTGCCATCTCCACAACCAAAGCGGAATATGTAATCAATGAGCATTTGGATTATTTCTTAGGTTTTACATGTCTTAGTGTCGAAATAATCGCTACTCCACATTTGTCGCACTTAGGCACACACTAGTATTTGCACAAAAGTTTGGTTCGTTTTTAACTTAACCCTCTTGTCAAGAAAAATTCTTTGTGCATTATATCTAGTTACTATTTTATATGCTCTTCACTCTTTTGGTCTTCAATTCATATATGATTATATGCCAAAATTATGTGAAATAGTTTTATCCTATAACTTGTCATATATATGTAGAATGTTGAATACTTAATTGCTATGTGATAAAAATCTTAATTGCCATAAAAGGATAGACTTGCTGCAAATTAACCACAAAAACAGAAACCCTCACACAAAATTTTGAGAAAAATCAATTTTTAAGAAATCTGGGAAATAGCAGCAGGCGACCCCCTTAATTCATAAAGGGCGGTCCCCTTATCTTTAAGGGGACCGGCCTAGACAGTCACGGGTAAAAACAGTATTTTCATCCCTTTTTGACCAAATACCCTCTAGACTTGGCTACTGTTTCTCTAAATTCACAAACATTTCTTGGATTTGATCTTTTAAATGTTTATTCTTCCTAATTTAAACCTTTTCTCCACTATAAATACATTCTCAACCATCATCATCACAATCATCCTCA
>BQNB010128791.1:0-19222 GCA_026074375.1 Tanacetum coccineum
ACAAAAAGTGTTGGTCACTTCCATGTATATCGGTAGATAGCTCGTTTAGTTATTTTTGGAACCTTAATAGTCTAAGTTAGGAAAAGCCTATGGAAAGCCCATGTAAGCCTATTCTAGCCGGCCACTTTAGGGTATTTATATACCTCTCCATGCCTTGGAGAGGTGGTTGGTTGTTCATTTTCTCACACACATAATACACATTCCATTTTCCATTTACTTTCTCTCTCTAAGTTCATCCAACCCACTCTCTCTCTCTAGTTCTTGCATAAATCAAAGATTACTATTATTCTACATCAACGTGAGTGGTGTCCTTGCTTATGCAAATAACACTATTGATTGGTTTGACATCAATGTTCTCCGAACACGATTCAATATTGATTTCAACATAGTTATTTATCGGTTCCGGTTTTAAATCATTGGCAGGAATTAATTTATAAGAAGACGAATCCTTGTTATATATAAAAGTATAATCTTCGTCCTCGGAATCAGAAAATGATATGTGAAAATCAATGTTAGATTTAATTGCATTGTAAATACTTATAGTGGGTTCGGAAGAAACATTCTGATTTGATGTCGATGCATCATTGTAGACGATA
This sequence comes from Tanacetum coccineum, assembly GCA_026074375.1. Lineage (NCBI taxonomy): Eukaryota > Viridiplantae > Streptophyta > Magnoliopsida > Asterales > Asteraceae > Tanacetum > Tanacetum coccineum. The sequence goes on from BQNB010128791.1 coordinate 597, forward strand.
GCTGGGAAATCTGTTTCAACATCTTTGAAAGAATCAAGATCTTCACAATATACCTCACCGTACGTAGCAGTTTCCCAATTAAACGTCTGATCACGCCCTCGAGCCTTATCAGCCATAAGCTGGATGTACTCTTCCATCGTGATGTTGGGTTCGTCCATTACCTGTAATTAATTTGCTACGAAGAAAAAGGTTAAATGGACTAATACGCCGTATTTAGTAATCTGAGTACGCCGTATTGATGATAGAGTCGAATACGTTGTATTGGTTTAGAAAAAAATTATACGCCGTATCCAAGAAGATGAATACGCCGTATTGAGTATTTGACTCAGAATGTTACAGCAGGCTGTAACAATGCACACAAACACACAATATGCAAAATATACAATGCAGGAATTTAAACACGCAAACAAGCACACAAATATGCAATTTAAACTAAACTAAAACACTAATAAATAAGAATTAAACAACTTCACTCCCCGGCAACGGCGCCAAAAACTTGATGTGTCGTTGTGTAGGTGTTATTTATGTATCAAGTTTTACTATTTATTTTATGCCGACTATACCTAAAAACAACACTACTCTAACTAGCAGTGTACCCGATCAGATGTAGTTTGCTGGTAAGTAGGGTGTCGATTGCTAAGAGCGAGAGAGTTAATTCATAATTCTATCAGTATTTTAATTATCTATGTTAGTCCTAATTTATTCTATTCTATGTTAAACCTAAGTTAATCCTAAAATAATGCAGAAGGGGGGTTTTCAGCCTAAAGACTGGCACAGTTTTAGGTATCTAACATAAGGTTTTGATGATAAGTAAAGCAATAAATACACACAAGAAGATAAGCAAACGATAGAGGAGCGGTCAAACAATAATATAAGGAAAACATATCAACCATGAATAATCCGATAAAACGTAGGTTTATTTATTTAGTGCAATGAGTGCTTATCTCGGGGTGGCATATCATTCCAAGATTTAGGCAGTACTTTTTCCTAAAACTAGACACGTAGAATTTTGTCACAAGTAAACGTATCAACATAAAACATCCTATTTGCTAATTATAATCTATCTAAGGAGATTAATAATGTGAGGCGAGCGAGTCGAGAGCCGCGCGCGCAGACTCATGAGCCTTTAACCCACTTACTGCTTAACGCCTCTTTATATACTAGTAGTTCACTGTCCAAGTCTTTACCAAAGGAATCAATAAGTTATTTGTTGATTCCAGGTCACCTGCTAGTCCAACTTGTTCACATAAACCAATGGTAAAGATAGGTCAATATTTGTGATCCTATTATTCTAGATATATAAATTGCAATATGGAGAGCTATCTTGGACTCTTAGCCTACGCCCATACAACACCGAAGTTTCAGCGCATTAAATGTGTAGGACTTGACCTAGTTGAATGATAGGTCACATACTTAAGCACGTAAACAAGTGTAAATTGATAAACATAATCAACAATCAACGATAAATTAAGCAATCGATATAAACAAACCAAACATTAAACCTTCATAAACATGGCTGATACCTAAAGGTATCAGCCTATAGTCATTATAAAAATATACACGGTTTCATATATGAATGATTAAAGAAAAGAAACATTAACCGAACGTGTATTTGGTTATGCAAAGATTACAAGAGTTTTCCTGTGACCTTGAGGCTCTATTCTGACCTTTTGTGCTCTTCTATTCATCTGATGGTCGACTTGGTGGTTTAGGGATTCACTTGCATACCTAAAACTGAGTTTAGGGTCTTGTATTTATAGAGTCTTAAAATTGGTCGATACGGCGTACTGAATGAGTTCAATACGGCGTATTGGGGTTACTTGGCGTGGGCTCCATGATTATAATATTTAAGAATTTTCTCCAGCTGCCTTCAATACGGCGTATTGTGAAGTTAGGAAACAGATACACCGTATCTTCATGATGGATACGGCGTATTGGCCTCCAGTCTTCGTGGTTTTCTTGTGAAGTTAGGGCATGAATACGCCGTATCTTCTTGATGGATACGACATATTGGTCTTCAGCCTTCGTGGTTTCTTGTGAAGTTAGGGCACAGATACGCCGTATCTTACAGTGTATTGAGGTAAAACCAGTTGGTTTTTTTCATTGACCAAAGTATTATATACGGCGTATCATTGATGTGGATACAACGTACTCTTCAAAGTCAGAAATGGTCTTTTAATTCGTCAATGTCTTGGATACGTCGTATAGGTCTAGAATAATATGGCGTATTGGCTGTCAGACAGTAGATATTCTCAAACTATTTATTTAAGCTCCAAAATGCGTGCCTTTTAGCTAATCTTCACAAAGTACTCCATAATTATAGCAAATCTCAAATATAAACGATTAAGTACCAATTCTCGCAATAATTATGTAAAATGGGTAATTTACATAGGATAAATTATGCTATAAAAGTGACGTTATTTGAAGTCATCAAATTTCACCCTCACTTGAATCATATTTGTCCTCAAGTAGCCTTTAGAAATTGTGAAAAAGTAGCCCAAATGATTTTTCCTTTAACCATTTATTTATTCAATTACAAGTACACAACCAAATACCTCACGAAATAGGAAAATGAAAACTCTCAAATCGCTCAACTAATCTATGTTGTAACATTTAACTAATTCGCTCAATTGCTCGGTCGTGACAAGTATTCTATCATAGGCTTGGCAAGGATACACATCTACACCACTAAAGCTAAGGAGTAACAAGTTTATAAAGGTAAATTAGGTTTAAAAGGCTTAAAGGGTTTGATCACTCTTTCTAATCTCTACTGATACCAATATTCCAGAAAAGGTGACAAAATAACACATACACACCCATAACGATGGGATAGACACATATGACTGTATTCGAACCTTAACTCGAATAAGCTAAAGAGTAGGATTAGTAGTATTCACCAAAAGTCGTAAACCAACAAGGGCGACAAACCACATATACACATCTATAACGATGGAATAGACATACATGATTGCATTCAATTCCCTCACTCGAGTAAAACCATTGGTTAGGAAGAAGAGTGATATATGGTATGGATCTTCTAATCTTTCACCAAAAAGTTATGACATTCGTGATTTAATCAGGTTAGTGAAACCTTTAGAAATGGCTAAGAGTTCATTTTATGCGTTTAAGTGTTGTGCTATGTGATTTTATGTGCTAAGTGAGTTAAGGATGTGCTTAATATCATTTTGAGGTGTATGGGCACCTCATTTTGAGTGTGTTTGTGTTTGGTAAAGAGTATTCCATTTGTTCACATTTAGTGATAATGAAGAGGAATGACGTATTGCATGCAATGCTACGTCAATAGTTGGATAATTAAGTGTTAAGCGTTTATGGGAAATATGGCATTTTAGAAATGAAATAAGTGAGTGAAATATAGAAGTTTGTAGCAAACTTTCTAAAAATATAAAGCGGTTTGGTGAAATGAAAATTATATTTAGAAAGTTTAGTAAGTAGCGTTTAAGTAAAAAGGTTTAATCAAATTAGCTTCGGTTTTTATAAAAACTTAAGGTAATGAAGTAAACAAGTTAATTAATAATTTAATAAAAAAGAATATAAAAAATATATATGGGGCGTTTGTTTAGACGGCAAGGAAAGAAAAAGGAAAAAAAAGTCTTATCTTAAAACCAACTCTAATTAGATTAGGACTCAAACTAAATACCTATATAATCAAAAACCCTAGCTTTCTTTCCCTACTTTTGCTTGTGCCGTGCGATCTCCCCTCCCCAAAACCTTAAGGAGTCGATTTTCATTGCTAGATCCAAGAGTCAATCAAGAGTTGTTATTTAAGTGCTTATAATCAAGGTAATGTTGTTCATCCTAAGTTGAAATTTAATTAATCATGTAACAACCTAATTGATGATGGATCTATGGGTTTCAAAAAATAGAATATATAATGTTTAATGATGCAAGAGTGATTAAGGCTTGATTAGGGTCATGTTCATGCAATTGGTTAGGTTAGATTTGCGTTAAAACTTGATTTAGGGTTGAGCAGAATTTTGGGTCATGTTCAACGACTGCTATCTTGATGATAAAAACGTGTATTGGTATGTTTCTTGAGTCTATGAATAAGCCAAAAGAGTCTACTTTCCAAAAAATCTGGCCTCGAAGGTTTTTAAGGTCGGAAAGTCATTCAAATAATTTTTGCAAGAAAAATGGTCAAAACCGTATATACGGGTAAGAATTAGGTCATGTTTGGGAGGGTAAAACCCTAACTTAAAAATCTAATTATGCTTAGTTGTCTAAGTATGTATATTAACCTCACACCAATTTTTAGCCTCTGCTTAGTTGTCTAAGTATGGTTAGCAAGGTCAAACATTTTAGTGTGCAATTAGATCCGAATTGGAACAGTTTTGAAGTTGGATTTTATTTGGAGTGGTTGCACATGTAATTAATACTTGGGAATCACAAGGTAACTAATAAACTTATAAATGGACTTAGGTGATTTTTGGTATGAATTATGGAGGTCAGCAAGTAGGGTTTTTAAGTTAGTAAAGATACGCTAAAATTCTGCAATTCTGAATAAATTGTAAGTATCTAGTATAATGTGTTAACAAGATGGTTAAGGTTGGGCATGGTGTCGGGGCGACCCATGATGGTTAATCAAACCCTTAGACATCCATCATATGAGTGTTACATGGACTTGAGCTTTTAGCTTGGTCGCGTGTAACACGTTTGTATTTGTATTGTGTAGCTTGTGTTGATATTGTTTGGAAGCTGCTTGTGCATCAGGTGAGTTTTATCGCCCCTCTTTTCTTATGATTTATTGGGGGTGGAAATGATGCAAAGTGTTTGGAAATTTTTTGATTACTATGATAATGTGTTATCAAAGATGCATGGACTATACGTGACTATTGTATGTTATGTGTTACATGTTTTGTGATGTGATATTGAGAATTGAGAACTAAGTCAGGGGGGATCACCTACGGGTATCCATGGCCTGTTTAGTGGATGGTATTGTGGCCTAGCTAGCAGGAAGGTTACTTTGGGAGTATCCATGGCCTGGGCTAAGGGGGTAACCACAAGGACCTTGGTACGATATGAGACGTCTTATGGTCGTTTGCTGGGTATTTGTGTGATTGATTGAATTTGCATGTTAGCTTGTATGATAGTTCATTTATTGTCCTGCAATGTTTTCTTTATTATCACAATAATTTACAGTTGTTGAAACACTAGAAGGGGGGGGGGGGGGGGGGGGGGGGGGGGGGGGGGGGGGGGGGGGGGGGGGGGGGGGGGGGGCGGGGGAGTGGTGGGGGGGTGAGGTGTGGGGGGGGGGGGGGGGGGTGGGGGGGGGGGGTGATTGTATTGGGGGGGGGGGGGTTGGGGGTGTGGGGGTGGGGGGTGGGGGGGTGTGGTAGAGTGGTGGAGGGTTTGTGGGGGGTTGGTATTGTGGTATTGGGGGGGGGGGGTTAATGTGTTGGGGTGATTAGGGGGTGGGGGGGGTGAGCTTGGGTATTGGGTAGGTGGTAGGGGGAAGTCTCTATATTGAGAGGGTGAGAGGAGGGTGCAGGTGCGCGTGAGTGTCGAAGGAGGAGAGTATGATATCTAGGGGGTGAGATTGTGTGATTTATGTCACACTCTATCTATACTAAATCAGCTAGATAATCATCAAAAACGGGAAGAAAGGAGGAGTGGCAAGTGAGACACGTATGCATTGCATGCTGATCCACACTCCAGCGCATTTTTTTTTGGCATTTGAATTGTTTGCTATTTGATTGTTTATTGGAAGTTTATACTTTTGGATTATGTTTCCTTGTGGTATAACTTTGCTATCGTAATGCAAGACTCCTTTATATTGTGTTAGATATTGTCATGACACATTGTGTCTTATTTGTTTATCTATTTCATTTAGTTCTCTCTATTGTTGACACCATTGTGTTGTGATGATATCCATGATGTTACGCCTCGTGTTTCCGCCTAGGCAGGGTGTGACAGATTGGTATCAGAGCCTTTGGTTATAGAGAAGTAGGTGGTTAAGCCTAGACTATAACCTAGGGGTCGGTTCATGTAGATGCATTTAGGGCTTAAGTGTTTAATGCTATAATTGCTATGCCTCCCCTCTATTTTTGCATAGCTTATATATCTCGTATTTTGCTAAGTTGTCATTTTAGTTATTTTGCCTACCATTATCTAATATGATATTTATTACTTTCTTAGTATTTTAGCTATCTTTTTTCCTCACCCGTAAGAAGTCTCGTTGGGGAACCGTTTTCCCAACTGGACTTAAGCGTTATAAGGAGCCTCTTGTGAACCGAAGGAGATAGGATAGTTGGTCGTTTGTCGGATGCGTGTAATAGGGCTAGACTCGCGGAGTCGGGTGATTCTTGCGGAGGAAAAGTCAAACCCAAGCGAGTCCCAACATAAGTTTATCCCGTCATTTACCTAGTCATGTTGTTATTGATTATTTCTTTCGGATATTTCGTATATTGGGAATAGTTGCAAGACTTTCATTCCTTTATGTCGTTTTGATTTTATTTTGATATAAGTAAGTAGTTATTTGATCGAGCGTCCTTTATGTGTTAAGTTGGAGTGGTTTAAGATGTGCAATGTGGTATATGTGCTTATATGTGAATTATGATTGAAATGGGTAATCTTGGAAGTAAGTACACGTGTGAAAGGAGGCACTTATAATTATGGTGGCCAACATAAATATAAAGGCATCACACACGTAGACTTGTGACCATGAATTGCATTTATTTGTGTTTTGTTGTAAGTGTATGTGTAATAAGTTTTTTTATTGTGTATTTCCTTGATAAAGAGTGGTGGTATATGGTAGAGAATTATTCTCTTACTACTAATTATATAATATTTAAGTTGAGATTATGATAGTAAACTTTTCCCTTCTATATAGTATTGTGGATACCTATTATTACTATTATAGATGTTGCTCGTTTGCTCGGTTTTGTTTTTTCGGAATTACTAAGTCTTAAGTTTTAGCATCCCTTTCCATCGTAATGTGATCTAGTAAGGATACCTGATTTTTCCTATTCGACGTCTTGATGTATATTGGTTGTTTAGATCTGCTCTTCCGGATATAGGCGCATTTCGTTAGTTCTTTTGTTGCATAGAATACTCTTAGGAGTAATCAAATATTTCTTTAACAACTATATTGTTCCTAACATATTAGTGTGGATCATTACTCCCTTGGTTGCATATCCCTTGGTTTTTGTGACCCATTGGCGACGTGTTAGTATTGATGCTTTTAGGTTTGCTTTGTTGATCATTATTTTAGTAAGACCTTACGTTTTCTTTTGAGTACGTAACGTCTTGCATGAGTTTCTTGACGAGTTCGTTTTATTTTTATTTTGAGTATATGTTTCCTGTATTTTTTTTTTTTTTTTTTTTTTTTTTTTTTTTCTTCGTTTTCAAACATATATAATTGTGTTAAGTCTGTATGTGTTTTTTACGATCCCTTTTGGTATTATGGTGTCCTTTGTTTGAGTAACATATTTTATAATTGATGTCTAATTATAAAAGCCCTTTTGAAGTATTGTGTTAGTGTTTGGGAAAAACTGTGTTTAAAATGATCTTTGTAAATAGAATATGTTTAAATGGCCTATGCAAATAGGATATGAAAATTGTTGAGTGGTTAAATAAATTTTATTTTATTATAAAAAGCAGGTTTAAAGTGATTCATAGTGGTAAGGTACGATACACCATTAGATAACCATCTCTAGATTTTTATGACAACCAGAATGAATTTTATAAAGATTACATTTAAGACAATTTTATTTATTCTTTAAAATGATTTTTATACTTAAATTGACTTCTTTATTTTAAATTGATTTTTATAAAAACATTATTTAATTTGGTCTTTCGAGTAAAGTCGATAATTGGTATAAGAATTTCCGTTTTTCGTATTGATTTTTGTTATGTGTTCTTTTGTCATGGTACGCCTGTTGATTTTTTTCGTTCGCGTGTTCACTCGGTACATATACGTATCTTTTCTTTCAAAGGATTCTTATGTCATTTGATCCACGGCTATTTGCATATGTGGAATCCCCTATATGTATTCTAGCCTTTGATTCGATATTCATTTGTTATCCTATTCGATTGTTCATAACCCTTGGAGTTCGTTGATATCGTTGAGTCGTAGAAGCTTTGATGTGATTGTGGGAATGGACTGGTTGTCCAAGAGAAAGTTTGTGATAGTATGTCATGAGAAGGTGGTTAGGATACCGATAAAAGAGGGTGGGATACTTCGAGTTCATGGGGAACATACTTTGGGAGCCGCCAAAGCCCTAATGAACGCTAAGATAGATGAACTGAAATTGAGTGATATTTCCGTCATACGAGATTTTATTGATGTGTTTCTGGAATATTTGTTGGTGACCACCTCAGCGACAAGTTGAATTCCGTATAGACTTAGTTCCTGGAGCGACGCCGGTCGCGAAGTCTCCATATCGTCTAGCACCCTCAGAAATGCAAGAATTGTCTGAACAACTTCAAGAGTTGGAAGGCAAGGGTTTCATATGACCTAGTCATTTTCCGTGGGGAGCACCCGTGTTATTCATGAAGAAGAAGGATGGTTCTTTTCGCATGTGTATTGATCATAGGGATTTGAACAAATTAACTGTTAAAAACCGTTATCCACTCCCTAGGATTGATGACTTGTTTGATTAGTTACGAGGAGTGTGTCCTTTCTTAAAGATAGATTTTTGGTCAGGTTATCATCAGCTACGAGTGCATGAGGATGCCATTCCAAAGACCGCATTTCGAACGAGATACGGACATTTTGAGTCTACGGTTATGCCATTTGGGTTAACTAATGCACCATCGGTTTTCATGGACTTAATGAACCGGGTTTGCTAACCGTACTTAGGTAGGTTTGTCATCGTATTCATTGACGACATTCTGGCCTACTCAAAGTCGAAGGAGGAACATGAAGTTCATTTGAAGTTAGTGTTGGAGTCACTGAGGAAGAAGAAGTTGTATGCTAAGTTTTCTAAGTGTGAGTTTTGGTTGGAAGAAGTGCATTTTCTTGGTCACGTGGTCGACCATAACGTATTCACGTAGACCTGAGTAAGAGTGAGGCAGTGAGGAATTGGATGATTATTCTTAGGATTGGCAGGTTACTACCGACGTTCATTGCAAAATTGTTTTAGATTGCTAAACCCCTTACTTCGCTAACTTAGAAAAACCAAAAGTATGAGTAGGGCGAAAAAGAGGAAAAAGCGTTTTAGACCTTGAAGAATAATTTGTGCGATGCTCCTATCTTGTCGTTACCAGACGGAGTTGATGATTTTGTAGTTTATTGCGATGCATCAAATCAAGGCGTGTTTGTGTGCGTCATGGTCATAAAGAGGCAAGGTAAATCCGCAATCTAGACCATCCGAGAACAACTGGAAAAATCCACGAGAAGAATAATACAACCCAACCTAGAGTTAGAAGCTGTCCGTGTTTACCTTAAGACGTGAGCATTACCTGATGCACGAAGAGTGTTATTTACACGGATCACAAGAGCCTTCAGCATATTTTTAACCAAAAGGAGTTAAATATGCGCCAAAGGAGGTGGATCGAGCTGTTTAGTAATTATGAGTGTGAGATTCGCTACCATCCTGGTAAGGCGAATATGGTGGCTGATGCGTTGAGTAGGAATGAACGGGTGAAACCTAGACGTGTTCGAGCAATGACTATGGCCATTCAGTCTGGGATGAAAGAGATGATCATGGCAGCCCAAAGTGAGGCATTCAAACAGGAGAATGTTCTTGCAGAAACGCTACATGGTTTAGATCCACAGATGGAAAGAAAAGGCGATGAGAGTTTGTACTTTATGGACCGAATTTAGGTTATATTGGTAGAAAGTGTAATGGATGAGGCCCATGCATCAAGATACTTGGTACATCCGGGAGCGGATAAGACGTACTATAATCTTAGAGACATGTATTGGTAGCCACGTATAGAAAAGGATATAGCTACCTATGTTAGCGATTGTCGGATTTGTTTAAGAGGTGAAGGCTGCAATGTCAAAGACTTTTGGCTTGCTGCAACAGCCTGAGATACTTGAGTGAAAATGAGATAGAATCACCATGGATTTCATCACAAAATTTCCAAGGTCAAAGTAGTGATTATTAAGTGATTTGGTGATGGCGAATAGACTGGCAAAGTTTAGCTCATTTTCTAGCTATACAAGAAGATTTCAAGATGTGAAGTTGGAAAGGATTTATATTGATGAGATAATAGCAAGGAACGGAATTCTGGTGATGATCAACTTAGATTGAGATGGATGATTTACCTCGTAGTTTTGGCAGACGCTGCAAAAAGTGTTAGAGAAGCGATTGGATTTGAGTACTGCTTAGCATCCTCAAGCGGATGGACAAGTAAACGTATGATTCAGACTTTGGAAGATATAATGAGGCACTGTGTTATCAATTTTGGTGGTAGTTATCATTTGAGCATTTGGTGTGCTCCATTTAAAGCTTTGTATGGAAGGTAGTGTTGGTAAAGGAAAAGCCCACAGAGATTGGAGAAAGTAGTTTGACTGGACTTGAGTTAGTACAAGAAACAATTGATAAGGTAGTGTTGGTAAAGGAAAAGCCCAAAATGGAGAGAGATCGTCAAAAGAGCTATGTTGATTATAGGCGTAAGCCGTTAGAGTTTGAGGTGGGAGATCGTGTATTGTTAAAGGTGACGCCTTGGAAGGGCGTAGTTCATTTTGGAAAGAAGGATAAGTTAGCACCGACATATGTAGGACCATTTGAGATCCTGGAAAGGATTAGCCTTGTAGCTTATAGGTTGAGTTTACCTGAGGAGTTGAATAGCATGCATGACACCTTTCATGTGTCAAACCTGAAGAAGTTTCTGGCAGATGCTAATTTGCATGTGTCGTTAAATGAAATCAAAATCGACAAGACTTTACGTTTTGTTGAGGAACCTATAGAAATTATTGATCATGAGGTTAAGAGTTTGAAACGTAGTAGAATACCACTTGTGAAAGTTTGTTGGAATTCAAAGCGTGGTCCCGAGTTTACTTGGGAACGCGAAGACTATATGAAGTCTAAGTATCCTTAGTTATTTGTTGATCATGCGGTTGAACCAACTAGTTAAATCTCGGGATGAGATTTCCTTAAGGAGGGGATACTGTGACACCCGTGAATTAAGCAGGCTAGTCATACCTTTATAGTTGGCTAAGTGTTTATACGTGCTATATTTGTGATCTATGTGACCTTATATGTGTGCATGTTTATCATTCTGAGGTGTGTGTTCATCTCATTTTAGAATGGGTTTGAGATATTGAGGATTAATTTTCATTTTTGTTCACATGTAGTGACAATGGAAATGAGTGACGTGTTGCATGCAATTGCTACGTCAATTTGTGGATAATTATATGTTGGATTATTGTGGAAAATTTTCATATTGAAAGTGAATTAGGTTCGTAAAATTTGAGAATTAGTAATGAACTTGCTAAATATAGAAAGTATTTTTGGAAATGAAAGTTATAAATAGAAAATTAGTATTTGGTTGTCCATGAAAAAAGTTTACCAATTTTACCTAGGTTTTTGTAGAAAATTAGGGTAATGTAAATAATGATATAATTAATTATGAAATATATATATATATATTTATATATATATTATATATTTAGCTTAGGTTTTTATAAAAACTTAAGGTAATGAAGTAAATTAGTTAATTAATAATTAAAAAAAATAATAAAAATATATATTTATTAAGGGGGCCGATCGGTTAAAAAAAGTAGGATTGGAGTTTTAATTTTTATCAAAATGCAAATAGAAAAGGATAAGGGTTACTTAGAGTTATATCCCACAAACCTAGCTCATAATCCCTTCCTCCCCTCCCTTTATGCTGTCAAACTCAGCCCCCAAAACCCTAAGAAGAATCGATTTTCATTGGTCAATCAAGAGTGTTGTTTAGGTGCTAATCATCAAGGTAAGTATGTTCATCCTAGTTTAAATAATGCATGCATGTAACACTTATGATGGTGGATTCTAGGGTTTCATAAAATACAAAATATTAATGATATTTAATGATGCTAGAGCGATTAGGGCTTGATTAGGGTCATGTTCATGCAATTGGTTAGGTTAGATTTGCGTTAAAACTTGATTTAGGGTTGAGCAGAATTTTAGGTCGTGTTCAACGACTGATATCTAGATGATAAAAATGTGTATTGATATGTTTCTTGAGTCTATGAATAAGCCAAAAGAGTCTACTTTCTAGAAAATCCAGCCTCGAAGGTTTTTAAGGTCGGGAAGTCATTCAAATAATTGTTGCAACAAAAGTGGTCAAAACAGTAAATACGGGTCAGAATTAGGTCATGTTTGTGAGGGTGGAACCCTAACTTAAAAGTGGAATTAAGTTTAACCCTTCAACAGTAGTTAATTTCCATATGTATATAAAGAAACCCCAGAAGTATAGCTTCTAATTTTATGTCTAAGTATGGTTAATAAGTCCAAACTTTTTAGTGCGCGTGCAGGTCCGAATTGGGACTGTTTTGAAGTTTGATTTTCTTAGGAGTACTTGTGCATGTAAATGGCTTTTGGGAATCAAATGGTAGTTAGAGAACACATAAAGGAACATAGATGATTTTTGGTATAATTTATAAAGGTCATCAAGTAAGGTTTTTAAGTTAGTCAAGACACACTAAAATTCTGCATTTTTGAATAAATTGTAGTTAACTAATGTAACATGTTAATGAGGAGGTTAAGGTTGGGCATGGTGTCGGGGTGACCCATGATGGTTAATCAAACCCTTAGACATCCATCATATGAGTGTTACATGGACTTGAGCTTTTAGCTTGGTCGCGTGTAACACGTTTGTGTTTGTATTGTGTAGCTTGTGTTGATATTGTTTGGAAGCTGCTTGTGCATCAGGTGAGTTTCATAGCCCCTCTTTTTCTTATGATTTATTGGGGTGGAAATGATGCAAAGTGTTTGGAAATGTTTTGATTACTGTGATAATGTGTTGTCAAAGATGCATGGACTATACGTGACTATTGTATGTTGTGTGCTACATGTTTTGTGATGTGATATTGAGAATTGCAAACTAAGTCAGGGGGGATCACCTGCGGGTATCCATGGCCTGTTTAGTAGATGGTACTGTGGCCTAGCGAGCAGGAAGGTTACTTTGGGAGTATCCATGGCCTAGGCTAAGGGGGTAACCACAGGGACCTTGGTACGCTATGAGACGTCTTGTGGTCGTTTGCTGGGTATTTGTGTGATTGATTAGATTTGCATGTTAGCATGTATGATAGTTCATTTATTGTCCTGCAATGTTTTCTTTATTATCACAGTAATTTACAGTTGGATTTGATTATCGTGTCTTAAACCTATGACTCTCACCAACATTATGTTGATGTTTTAAGCATCATTTTCTGGTAATCTTCTTGAGGATAAGGAAGTTAGGAGGAGTAGCTAGTGAGACCGTAGGCATTTCATGCGGAGTCTAACTCCTAGAGTTTTTATTTTTTTTGGCATTTGAATTGTTTGCTATTTGATTGTTTATTGGATGTTTAGACTTTTGGATTATGTTTCCTTATGGTATGACTTCGCTATCGTAATGCAAGACTCCTTTATCTTGTGTTAGATATTGTCATGACACATTATGTCTCATTTGTTTATCTATTTCATTTAGTTCTCTCTATTGTTGACACCATTGTGTTGTGATGATATCCATGATGTTATGCCTTGTGTTTCCGCCTAGGCGGGGTATGATAAATATCAAAAAGAATTTTCTAAAAATTTTACCTTTTTAAAGGAAATTTGCCCGTGAGATACCTAGGTGTCCCTTTGGTTACCAGGAAATTGAGTATCAAGGATTGCAAGTGCTTGGTTGATAAAGTGAAACAAAGGATAAATGATTGGAAAACAAAATTTTTGTCTTATGCAGGGAGATTGCAACTAATTGCTTCAGTCTTTTTTGCAATGCACTTATATTAGGCTCAGGTATGCTTACTTCCTAAAGATACTATCTATGAGATTGAAAAATCAATGAAGCGTTTTATATGAAATCAAGGTGTTCTGGAAAAGGGCAAAGCAAAACTCTCTTGCAAAACTATATGTACTCCACAAAATACTGGTGGTTTGGGACTCAAACCTCTCAGAGAATAGAGTGAAGTACTTCTCATCAAGAATCTTTAGAATGTTGTTTCTAAAAAGCAATCAATGTGGGCTGTATGGATTGAAAGGATGAAGCTTAAAGGCAGAATCATATGGGAAGTGTCTCTTAATTCAAATTTTAGTTGAGGATGGAAATACTTATTGTCTATAAAGGAGAAGATAAGGCCTCATATTGCTCACTGTGTTGGCAATGGTACCACTGCCTTTGTTTGGCATGATACATGGATTGGAGGAGGTGAACCCTTTGTCAAATATATTAGATACATAGATATATATGACCAAAGATTGGCAATGATATGAAAGTTTCTGATTTTTTTGATGGTAGGAAATGGTTGTGGCCTGATGGGTGATTCATTAAGTTTTTGATCCTCAACCTCACTAATAACCTTAAGCTTACTCCAAGAAAAGAAGACCAATTAGTGTGGGTTGATAATAAGAAGAATGAAGAAAGATTAATGATTAAGAGAGCTTGGAAAGACTTCTCTATGCAATGACCTAAAGTGAAATGGAGTAATGTTGTTTGGTTCTCACAGTGTATTCCCAAACGCTCTTTTATATTATGGTTTGCAGTTATGAATAGACTCAACACTCAGGATAGATTGGTTGTTTGGTATCCTAGTAAGCATATGTCTTGTGGGCTGTGTAAAAATGTGATGGACTCTCATAACCATCTGTTCTTCAATAGTGAATTTTCTAAATAAATATAGGATGACATTAAAAAGAAAGCAAAAATATATCCCTTAAGCAGAAACTGGGATGATATTGGGGTCTATATTAAGGGAATTCAAAGGGTCAATAGTATCTTAAATGTACTTAAGCTAGTTATTGCAGCTATTGTGTACCATATTTGGTGTGAAAAGAACAAAAGGTTATTTCAAAACATTGAAAGAGAAAGTAAGGTGGTCAAAAATGCTATTATTTAGGAGGTTAAATTGAAGCTAATGAGATTACAAATGAGAAAATCTAAAGCAGTGCAAGAGGTTGCTGAAATATGGGATATTTAGTGGAAATACTTATGTAAAAGTAGATGGCTGGTATCTTGTTTGTATCTCTTCCTGGATATATTATGTCTGATTTCCTATGTGACATATGGGGGTCAATGATTTTAGTTCATTTTCTATCCTGGTTGATTTGCAGACATAAGGCAGTTTCCTATTATGATATATGAAATGATTACTATCAGTATTAAAAGTCTCCTATCTGCTTATATAGGAAGACTACAAAGGACGAGTGTCATGAATATCCTGCTACAATTAGCTTAATGCCTTGTCTTTGTCTATTATCAATGTAGACTAAAGACTTATATCAGTTCAAAAAGCAGATGGCCTTGTACCTTAGATCTTCCTTTCTATTTGGTGGTATGCTTTAACCAGATGGCCTGGAGAAGGATCCGTGTTATTATATATTGTCTTTTAGTTAAAGGTTGTGTCCATAAAGAAGGTTTCTTATTTTAAAGGGTATTGAGTTGGATGAGAAGTGCATAGTGGTTAGATAAAGACATTCTTTTCTAAAAACTATACATTTCTATTGGAGGGCTGGTTGGTCACAGTAAGGGTGTGTGTTTCTCTATTAGTGATGCCTGGTATTCTGGTTGTCTTTCTGCAAAAGTGAGGATGTATTGCTTTTGTAGTTAACAACCATGATTATTAGGAAATTTAGCTTATAGGGAAGAGCCCCTTTCTGATAAGGTGTGGAGGGCTATAAATTGCATGATGATGCTTGGTTATATGATCTGTGGAAGATATATAGCTATGGAAATATAATCATGAATTTATGGTTAGGGATTTAGAGGTGAATATTCAAGTGTGTTTGCTATGAGTCTGTTTAGATGATAAGGACTATTTCATTGATTGTTATTGTTTTGAATGTGTAGAGATGGGCATGTCCTCTCTACAAGAGTATTGTTAGGCTATCATTTCATCACCAAATACATGAAAATAAAAGAGAAAACTTAGAGAGAGAGAGAACTAGAGTGAGAAATAAAAGAAAGAAAAATGAAGGTTTTTCACTATGAGAAAATGAGAAGCAACACCCTCCTAACATGCTAGGAGGGTTGTATTTATACTACAAGGAGTATGGACTCCTTATTGGGACGTTTGGGCCTTTAATGGACCGATCTAATGGGCTTAGCCTGACACCTAGGCCCAGTTAGCTTAAATGAATTCCCGTAAACTACGTTTTACTTATACAAGGCTCGGGAATATTAATGACCATCACTTTACATAAAATCACGGCTAACAATCTCCCCCTAAGGGGTGGTCATTATACTAATGGCTTCACGTCTTGTGACATCTTAAATCTTGGAGCCTTGTGTTTTTGGGAATTCTTTTGTGGTTTCTCTTGCATGCTTGTGATCTTGGATCTTGATCTTTAACTTGATATCTTTTAACTTAATCTTGATATCTTGGTCTTTAGCCTTGACTTTATCTTGACTCTTAAGATCTTTCTTGACTTGAACACTTCTTAACTAACATACTCATCCTTTGACATCACTTAATGGCTAACAATCTCCCTCAATATAGACCTTGTGACTTGATCTATTTAAAATCATATACTTGACGTTCATTGAGGAGGTTCTTGTTTATAAAAGCTTGTGAAAGTGTATCTTTGAAATTCAGAACTGTCTTCAAGTTATGTTTAATGTCGTTGGATTTGTCCTTGAACTTTGAGAATGAGTATGTGGCATTGACTGTGGCTCAACTAGAATAAGGTGGAAATGCCATCGACTTGTCCTGCATGTTTAAGTTAGTAATAAAAAATAGATATGGACGAATTTGTCTGTCATTTTATCAAATATGGTTGCAATAACCATGGTTCCCCGTTAATCAGTATAAATACTGCATGCGATCAGGTAGAATTCACAAGAATCTCTTTAATAGTGTTTCGTAGCTACACTAGTTGTTCCCATTACTGGAGCATCTCAAAGCAGACAACACGGTAAGAGTGAATATGTGAGTTACTATCTCACATATTGAGCCGTCAATACGTGTTCAGTCTTCCCATGCCCAAATGCCCATTTGAGGCAGCCACAATGGACATGAGATTGAAAACTTGTTTGAAAATCAGTCGTCATGTTAATGAATAAAGAATTTTAAACATATCAAAAGTTTTATGTTTTCAAAAAGCATCCGTCAATTCGCATTAATACACATATTATATTTTTGTCTGTGTTGGACTCTTGTACAACTTGTGTTCTTGATTATGAACGACAAGTGTATATGGAATTGTGTCCTAATGAGATTTATTTATTGATTTTGTTGGCTCTAGACTCTATAAGTGCACATTTATTATTTGGTGATCAGAGGCTGGAGCAGACTGCCACCTTCTCAATATCTACGATCTCATAATGAGAAAGTCGATAAAAGCGTGTTGTACTTTGTAAGAAATGAAACAAACTTATTTTGAGAGAAGTCTGAGTAGCTGGGATGGGTTGTGCATTGCATCACTGGGTCCATGACAACTTGTCTTCAATACCAGAATCATTATTGTGATTACCGATAGATTATGCATTGACTCGGTTTATGCCTAAATTTGTATAGTGGGCTTCTTTCTTTACACCCTTTATCCTTACAATTCTTTTTCATTCTTCAACCCCTTCAATGTTATCCCAACTCGTCCTTATTATCACCATGTTGGGTTTGTTTCAGTGATAACTCATGCCTTGGGTAAGATTCTTCTAAATCTCACTTTACTCCTTTTTTCAATCATACCTAAGGAATTCTATTATATCTAATGGAGTGCCCCTAGGTAGATCTCTTCAGTTCTGACTGGATCATGAAACAATAACATACCTAACCTTAACCGCCTTATAACACCGTAAGAAACAACAGTTGGTCGGTCTTTGGTATTTTCATAGTAGTCATAAAACCATTAAAAAATCAATCAACATGTTCGAGAAATCATTTATAACACATTGAGAGTTTTCTATATCACCAAAAAGCTCCCCTTACACATATGCATCATATTATAAAAGAGTTTTGCACATGCGAGGTTAGGAACGCACTTATAATCAAGAGATCTTATCCTTTATTAAGCCGTATTGATCACATTTTAATCACTATTCTCCCCCTCAAAATTTGCATATGTGTTGACAATTTTTGATTTATCAAGTGAATTAAAATACAAGTTAATGTACGTTGATGCACTGTTAGACTAACCAAGCTATGGGAGAATAGGAATGCATGCTGAATGAACTAATTATTATACTCCCCCTCAATACTAGAATAGAGTGAAACTTTAGAGTGGGAGTTTGGTGAGCACACAATTTTGAAAGATTTTGAAATTTATTTTTGATGAAAATATCTTGAAAAATTATGCACAACATGAAAATGATTTTCTATTTATCTGATTAATTATCATTTACTTAGTGCTTCTCTTGAGCATTCAAAACTTTGAATGTTTATATGACTTTGCTTAAGACTGAGAAGATATGAACTTCCCGTTGTTTAGGATAAATGTCCATAAATGAACATTTTCCATTCTTTAGAGACCGAGTCCTAAGCTGACATTTACTTAGAAGTCGTAGAGACAAATTTGAAGAGACATGTTTTGAAAGCA
>BQNB010128793.1:2672-19222 GCA_026074375.1 Tanacetum coccineum
TATCCAAATCTTTTCCCTTCATTTTTCCCCTCTCCTATAACCGGCCAAACACCCCTTCTAAAACCTTAGGGGAGTCGGCCAAACAATGGGCTCCCTTGGGGATTAAGTTTTGTCCGGTTTAGTCCCTTAGTTTTATATTTAAAATATTCGTTAGATTAGTTAAACAAGTAACGTAATTAACGACTATTTAAATATTTATTACTTGAAGTAATAAAACGTATTTTTCGTGTATTAACATGTGTGCCCTCAATAGGCTCACGTATTTCTAACGTATAATATGCGAAACCATCTCACATAATTCAACAGCTCCCACTTGGGAGTTGGAGTAGCAGTTAGCATTTATACTAGCAATGGAAACGTCAAGCAACACTCGCACTTGCCTTTCAATTAGAAATACTTGAGATAAAGCTTCAAGAATAATCTCAGCTTTTAATGGTTATGTATTACTTGCTTTATAATCATCCCTTTGTTATAGATACCGCTAAACCATGGACATGGATCCTGACTCATTCCATATAGTTTAACATTATGTTTCTCATTATAGAAATAATTTCAGATGTACCAAATGTAATCAAGAATCATCTTGGAATACCCTTTGGGAACGGCCATTCATTTATCTGATTAAATCTGGAGAGGGCCCAATGGTATCTTTCTGCACATATCAAGTGGAGGAACAAATCCATTGTTGACTACAAGTGTTATGGATGCTGCTTCACATTCACTCCCAAAAATAGCCTTTATAACTCCGTTATTTCAGGATAACGATTGACATATAATCACAAAGTGATATTCACACATACAGAACTTGTTTGTATCTCAAGTCTTAGGACGATTTATTAAACCATTTTCGACATCTTACTCATGACATGGATCCGAAAGTAAATGTTTGAATGTTAGGGTATCCAATATGCATCCCTTGTAAATACATATGAGTTTGGCGAGAACAATCCATATATTCAAGGAATATAACCAACACTCACATTTGCCTTATGTAATAATTATTCTCATAATGTTAACCGATAATGGACATATTTAGAATGATAAAATCATTCAAGGATTAGACATGCAAATTTAGGCAAACAATTATTATATGAATGAAGAACAAATACCAAGTATCTTTATTTCATCATAAAGTAAAAATTCCCTTACAACCCTAATTATCCAAATACTAGAAACAGATGTGCATGAGACTAATTAGCAAGTTGAAGTCCAATGTTTTCAACATTCTTAACTCTTTCTTTACAAGACAGCTAAATAGTTATCTGAGTAAACTTTCCAAATATTTGTTTCAAATTCACAAATTGTGAAGAATTTTAATGATATGATGAGTGTCATATGTATATTTGCATACTATTGCAAGTATCATAGTATGGTAATGGGACAGTACCTTATATGAGTTATTTGAAGTCATCAATATACCTATCTCACAAAGTCATCTTTATAACTTCTTAAAATGTAAAGTATTCGTATTCTTTAATGTGTATTGCTACAATACTCTTAGTTGAGCATATCTAGTCAGCAGATTTATCATAAATGATGAAATCCCATTTTAACTGGGATTGATTATTCTCTAGCATCATGTGTACTCAAACAACACTTATGCCTTATATAATTCACAAACATTTGTTTTAACAGTCATCTAAATCACTCTCAATTAGATACCATTGTTATTAGTCATCTAAACACTCATAATTAGATACTGTTGTTTTTACCTCATCTTGCTCTTGTTCAAAAGTAACAATCAGTCACATACACAACATAAGATATACATGATGAATCCTTAGTTAAAAACAAAAGGTTCCATCCATGTATTAAATTATCTCAAGTGAAATATATCATTTAAGACTTGCTTCAATGATATATTGCATTGTGTTAGACTTAATTACCGCATAAGTTTATTTCAAAAAACATTTTTCCAGGTTTGTTTTATTTCTTAAATTCCCAAGTGAAATTTCATTCCAACCTCAAGGATTAACATCTATCTTAGATGGAATGATACCTTCAATATGTTACACAACATATGAATTTTAAAGAAAAACATAGTGCTCCCACTTGATGTCTGGTGTAGTTAGGAGTTATCTTAATTTAACCAAAAATCATATTGTAATTAAACTTAAGAACTCAACTCCTAGATGCATGATCTAATCTACACTTGGATTCATTTATCTTGTATACTTTATAAAGATAATTTTGAACTCATAACCTCTTTTAATTACACACCGTCCTCGCAAAGGTAATCATAAAGGAAAGAGTTATAAAACTTAATTGTCATATTTCAAATATAGACTCGTAATCCTTTTTGATTACATGTCGTCCTCGCAAAGGTAATCATTGGAAAAAGTTATGATCCTTAATTCGCCATATGTCAGATTCAAAAAAACCTATATAACAAATAGTTATCTTTATATAATTAATGCATGTAGAAAAGAAAGATTTAATCATAGTCAATTGCTTGAGTAAGATTAAAAACTCTTATCATCAATCAGGCATTAATATGTATTCAATTTAGTCCTTATGAAGAAACTCATTCTAACCTCACAGTTTAACTGTTTGGTGAAAGATCAATCAAGCTTAAAACATTAAGTGTCTTTAAAGGACTGCATCTTTTCATTTATAGTTCTAAGATATTTATCAGATTCAAAATGTGATAATTCATCTTATTAGTTAGCAGGTTTATTATGACCCTTTAACTCATATTCTCTAGCATTGATATTAAAATATCTCTCTATTGATGAGGTATCCTTGCGGATTTATGAATGAAAGTTATATTATATTTTTGTTTGACATTTCCATGTTTAACCTTAGTATGACATTAACAAGTGAATTCAGAAGGTTATGTATTTTTTCTTGAATTTCTTCAAGATCTATGGATACCCCCACTTACTTTTGTAAGTAGAGATAATTCTCTAAATACCAAGTATTTAAGCAACAATTAATTGTTCTTAAATGGGACAACAAAATACATGTTACGGTTCTCATCTATAGCTTGTTAATAATATGCTTCATAAGATATTAACAAATTAATCAAGACATAATGGGATTCATCCCCAATCCATAAATAGATAATATCTCGAACACCTTCTAGGTTAGAACTGTATTGAGTGTATTTATGACACACACAATTTCCTAACCTTAATCGATTTTGGAGGTAGAGCAATTAAAGTTATCAAAAATCAAACCATATGAATATAGTTTGTTTCAACACATTTGACATACCATAATAAAGTGGTATTCTATAAGTATTGGAATTATGAGATTCTATCAGAAATCCCTAGATAACTTAATTCTCTTTGAATCAAATACTTGTCAATTAGGTCGAGCCAAATTGAATACAAAGTATTTTAAAATCAAATGCATGCTATAACGTATATTTCTTTGAATAGTACAATAACTCTATGTTCATGTGTTTCAAGAAAATAGAACATGCCAAGTATACATTATAAGTCTTTGAATAATTCAAGGACCACATTGTTATTTATGTGTTAATAAGAAGACACAACAATTTCTACTACTTACTTTATGTTATGAGTCATTGATAAATTAAAGGACTTTATACTTATGCCTTAACAAGCAAACATAATTATACCAACTAAAGTAATTATGAACGCAAACGCCTGAGTTCAATACTAATTTCAAGTTAATTTAATACTTCATAATTATATTGACTAAAACATGTAGTCAATTAGTTGAAGTAGCTTAATTATTATATCTTGACATTCAAATGCAATAGGGCAACAAACATCTTGTGTGTTTAAGTCCTAACAATTTATTAGCTTTTTCTTACCTGGGGTCAAGAGAACAATAATCAAATTTTATATGTTGTTCCTGCACACACTTAAGATTTCCCACTTGTGTACGGGAAAACATTATCTAATGTAGATAAACAATACGACAAGCGCTCGATTGTATAAACAATATGATAGTATCATATATATTACAAGTAGATTTCGAACCATAACGTTTAATAAGGAATTATAGATTATTATTCTATAAATAACGTTTCAGGAAGCAACATCAGAAAAGCAACTTGTTACCTAATGAAATAAAATGCAATCTTCCTTTAAACTATGGTGGTTCATGTTACCTAATGAAATAAAATGCAATCTTCCTTTAAACTATGGTGGTTCATATTTGGAAAGTAATGAATTATTTCAAAGCAAGCTAGAAATAATATGGACCACTCACAAGGAATAAATATTGTAGCCCCAACTGAATTTGACAACATTACATGAATGTCATTTCAGTAATAAAACGCAAAGCTCCTACTGGATTTGTCAACATTGTAA
This sequence comes from Tanacetum coccineum, assembly GCA_026074375.1. Lineage (NCBI taxonomy): Eukaryota > Viridiplantae > Streptophyta > Magnoliopsida > Asterales > Asteraceae > Tanacetum > Tanacetum coccineum. Next base: position 6,959 of record BQNB010128793.1, read on the forward strand.
GTGTTACATCACTAGTAGAAAGCAAATAGCGATTTATTTACTTTCCTATTCTCTTAGAATGTCTGCAAGTAGCAATGTACTTAGGTATTGAACATAGTATATGAAGTTCTACTTATGTAGATAAGGGACTAGCCATTCATGCTTTTATTAACATGAACATTTTAGCATGCAATTCCTCTTTAATCAGTATGCTCAACCACAAGGGTGTACAACACTCTAAGGAATGACATGAGTCCAAGAAAATTTACCTAGAAGACCTCTAGCAATTTTCTTTACTCATTGTGGTTTATTGATAATTCCTCTTATTAACATTTAAAACTCATATATCATCTTGACAAGTGCAAGATGTTATTATTTTGGTAGCTATAGACAAAAATGTACTCTAGTTACACAAAATATTTTATCTTTCAAAGGTTTCAAAACCGAAAAAGGGTAATGAAAGATTGAAAGTAAGTTTAAATATAATAAGAAAACTTCAATTGTAATCCTATCTTTGTTTTTTCTAGCAAGGAGAAGAGATAGGAGTAAGTCTTACTCTTCTAACCAGGAAAAGAGACTGTTTGTATTTTGAGAAAACAAACTTTCATTTACGAATTATGTTGCAATAACACAATTGATCAGAACATAGAAAGTTTAATTTTAGTATTTTCGATAATTAAATTCTTAATAGAATTAACTACCCAATTAATTTACTAATTAAGACTAAGATCCAACTTGACCTCTCACATATTACCAAAGGTCTGGCCAATGAGTAAACAAGTAGGGCAAGAGGTAAGCGACGAGCGTTAATTGCATTCGATGCAACTCTTAGATTTATGAGACTTGTCATGACACTAGTAAACACGTAATAATGTCAAGAGCATGTTTAGTCTCATGACTCTCATCTTATGCCTTGGGTCCAAGGTCTGACCAAGCATACACGATTTAAGTCCACCAAGCAAGAACGTGAAAAAATCGCCATAGGTCTGAACAGTGAACGAAATTCGCCATGGGTTGGAATGACCCTAAGGTCTGACCAAAGAGGCCAAGCCAAATGCACGTGTTCTTGGTTGGCTGGCATAGACTTAAAATTTTCACATGGGGTATTCACATAAATGTGTTAAAATCATGTACAAAGAAGCATGCAAAACAACTTTGTAGCACTAGTTTTAAAAACCTTTTATACGACATTGTAGTGATCATTAGGTTCTCGGTAACTCTAATTGAATGCACAAAGAAGCGGAGAAACAAGTCAGCGCAAAGCTAATTAAAAACCTGAATTCTTTAAGAATGTCCGCCTTAAACTTCTCTTATAGTTTGTTCTAGTGGATGATCCGTACTTCCCATGGATCCAAAATGTCCAGTTTTTAAATCAAAAAAACAGGTTTCATAATTTAATGTCTAGTTAATTTTCTCAAAAAATCAAGTTTTACACGAAACAAATAGCAGGTCACATTGAACATATTATTCAGGCGTGTAATTACTAGATCATATTAACATCATCTTTCACTTTAAGTATTAGTCTGTATTTTACTTGTTTAGGCATGTAACAAGGAATCAAGTAAACAAATAAGCATAGAAAACATACTAAAACTAAAAATGACATTAAATAAACAAGTAAACATGTAAAATCTGAGTTCTCTTGCGAGTCTTCCCTAATTGGAGAACCATAAGACCCTCATCAGGTTTTCAGCTCAAGCTCAGTACCTAGATCGTCCCATGCACCACATAATGTGATTGAGTAAGTCATATGGCCATATTAGGAAACTAAATCGGACTAAATATTTAAAAGATCTAGTTTCCCAAAATAAAAGATTTTATTACCATAAATAGAAATCAAGATCTTTTAGATATATCGTGTGATTTACTTTCCAAAATAATAATTAAAAAGAAAACAAATCTACTAAATTAACAATTTTATTTTAATTTTTTTTAACTTATATTAACAATTAATAATTTTTAAGATCTAGATCTATCATATTTTATTAATTATGACAAGGATTTGCATAATCTTTACCATATTTGCAAGAAAATAATAAATAAAATATAAAATGCTCCAGATCAAGCAAAAATGAAATTCTAGGCGTGTAACAAGGCATACAATTTAATTTTAAAACGTGTAACCTATAATGCCAAAACGAGTTGGCTCGTGATGCCACTGTTGGGATTTAACAAACTAGGTAGCCAATTAGCTACAAGTACGTAGCGGATGGATCTAGTTTTAGCACATGAATTAACACATAATAAAGGAAGAAAAACTTACCTCTTGTAATTGATCTTGAAAACAGATTAGTGGTTAAATTACCACCTCTATGGTTGCTCACACAATCACGTCAACGAAATACGCCAAGGTGTCTAGACTTGACTTCACAAACCAAACACCCTCTTGTGTTATACCGATTACCAAACGCACCCTTTTGAGCCTTGAGCTAATCGAACCAAATCAAAACCCTAATTAGGGTTTGTAGCGAAAACCTGATTACCAAACTTCAAACTGAAAACCCTAGATAGGGTTGTGTGTTGCGTCGGAAAAGGAGGAAAAACTAAAACAAACACCGTGTGTTGAATCAAGAATCGTCTAGCAAGGAGGAGGAGTAAATCCTTTAAATATAGTATAATAAATGTTTTGAGATAGGTGGCATATGCCACCTAATGTGAAAAGTTGTCATGACCTCACATACAATAAGTTGTAACTGTCATATTTTTATAAAGTTAAAGTGTAGGGTGGTGTTATATAGTTTTTACAAAAAAGAATTGTGCCCGCCCATTACGGCGTGCTATTTTTGTTTGCTCATCGAGGATAATTAATAGTTAAATCATCGAGCGTTGGTAAATGAGGATGTACATGACCCATGCCAAAATTCTTGACAAACGTTAATACACTAACTTAAATAGAAATATTTTTCATTGATATTTTAAATAAACTTTAAGATATTTTTTTATAATTATTAGGTAAGTTAAGTGTGTGTTTTAAAAATTTTTTTCTTTCAAAAATATATACTAAACTTCAACATATTCTATTGAATCGTACGCACTCCAAAACACATCAATATTGGGCTCGTTTTGTTCGTAATCAAAAAGCCCTTTTGTCGGTATATTTTTTATTCAAAAATTAGCTATAGGTTTGTTAGATATTTGATAACTAAAGTTTATTATACAAAAAAGTCTTAAATAACATAAAAATGAGAGGCTTTTTTGTAAAAAAGTTAACTAATTTTTTTCCAGATGGGCTTATTGGGCTGGCTTTGAGCCAAATATTTAAAATGTGTGGGTTATTCTGTTGGCTTTGCGCAAAATATTTAAAACATCAAAACGACACCGAAGTGTGTCGTTTTTGTGATGCCTTTTAGTATATAGGGTAACTAGCCTTAAGGCCTGCCCGTTGGGCGGCTAGCTTTAAATTATTATTTGAAGATAGATAACTGATTATCTACTACTTCAAATGAAACAATCGTTGTAAAAAATAATGCCAAACACCTGTTAATACCAAAAGTTGTAACTTTAAAGCATACATATACCAAAAGCTGTAATACATTTCTACATCAGTTTAGGCCAAAGAATAGTCTACAATCTTACATGTATGCCAAACCTTCTGGCATCCTTCCTTTCTTCTAAACGGTCTTCTCTACTTCCTGATTCTACTTTCATCCTTAGCTTTACTTTGTATAACCATTTATTTTTAAAGGTACGCAATAAGCACATTACACAATGTGCTCCAACATCCTTAAAACTTCCCAACAAAAGTATAGAAACTTCAGTAATGCTCCAAGAGAGAATGCAATTTTGGGTCAGGTCGCCTAAACAATGGTTCCAGCGGAAACAATGAAACACCAGTCCGCCAGCATTTTGTATCAAACATCTCATTTCATGCCTGAACGATTTCATCAAATTTTAAACTAAGACCTACAGCAATTAAAATTCATACAAAAACTAAATTATCTTATAATAAAATTAATGTTTTATACAAAGTTAAGTATGTCTAATTTACCTTCCAAAGTTGTTCCATTGGAGCATTGATTCTTTATAATCACAGTTATATTTGTTTTCTGATGCACCCACAAGTTCAAACTTTTAAATCTCAACTTCCAAACATTCTTCCCCCGATGGCAAACTGAACTTAAATTTCATAACGGATCATTCATAAAGCAGTCACTACAAAAAAATGGGCATTTAGTGACACAATTTTTAATGACACACAAAAAAAAATGTAAGTGAAAGTATACATTTACTTACACTTTTCTAAAAAATGTAAGCAATAATTTTGTTTTGCCCACACATTTTAAAAAGTGTTAGCAAAAGTCTAATTTTTACCTACACTTTATAAAAAGTGTGAGAAAAAGTCTAATTTTTACCCACACTTTACATATAGTGTAAGTAAAAATCTAGTTTTACTCACACTTTTAAAAGAGTGTGAGCAAAAGTCTAATTTGTACACACACTTTACATTGAGTGTGAGCAAAAGTATAGTTTTACACACACTTTTTGAAAAGTATAAGTAATAATCTTACTTTCACTCACACATTTTAAAAAGTGTGAGTGAAAATACCTTCTTTTACTTACATTTTTTAAAAAGTGTGAGCAAAAGTGTAGTTTTTATCAAAAAAAAAAACATCGTGCTAAGGAAAGTTTAACTTGTATTTATACTTTTGGACCAACTGGTTTTCGATCCGGTATGTTCTTATTTCTTCCGGTCTTACAGAGTACTAGGGTTAGCATATCGGACCACAGACCGGCCCGAACTGGACCGAACCTATTTCGGTCCGGTCCTCGGGTCCACACTTTATCTCAAATTTGGTCATCAGCCCGGTTCGGTTCGATTCGGTCATGTCCGGTCTTATGTACAACTGACCATTATACCTTCTTAGACCGGACCGAGTGAAGAACGAGACCGGACCAACCCGGACCGGACCGAGCACATTCGGTCCTGTCCTCGGTATGGGGTTTTGTGCTAAATCGATCTCGTCACGGTTTGCTTTTTTGGTCCAGTTCGGGTTTTGGACCGTCAACATTACAGAGTACCAATATCTTACTCGTTTAGGAAAAAAATAATAATAAAGAAATTTATAAAAAATTGACACTATTTGACATAAGTTAAGAAATACATATAAATATTTATTAAAAGAGGTTATAAAAATAAAAAAGTTTACTCATAACAGTAAAACAAAATTTATACGGAGTATATCACAAAATTTATATATCCCATCTTCATTTTCCCCAAAGTAACACTTTCCCCATTTTCACTCTCACACTTAAACATGGTGAGAGTTTAATCGAAGCTCAAATCGTATCTTCATAATCGAATCTCACCGTAGATCGTCACTTAAATCGTCAGGGTTTAATCGAAGCTCACCGTAGATCATCACTCAATTCGGTAAGTTGTTTTTAATTTTGTTTATTTTACGATATTCGTTACATGATGTTTAATTATGATGAAATTTCAGTTTCAATTGGTTGATTTTAGGTTATTATTTGATGTAGATATAGCTGTTATGATAATTATAGTTAAATCATGATGTTTCGATCTGTTATGAAGAAATTTGTAGTTAATTTTGATGTTTTGGCTGTTGATTATAGAGTGTTAGGTTTAATTATGATGAAATTAGTTTCGATCTGCCTATGATTTTGATTTTGTTATGAATTTGTGGTTATTTTTGTTTTATAAGCCGAAAAGTTTCAAAATAAGCAACAAAAAGTGAGGTTATGAAACATAAGCCATATGCCGAAACAAACACCCCCAAAGAATAAGTAGATAAACAAGTTAATTAGTGTCTTTGTTTCTATCCAAATAGTACCGAAAATCTACTTATTCGTATCGAAAGGAGGTGTTTGTTTAAGCTTGTTTTCCGCCTTATATTTAGACATATCGACTTATATGAGCTTGCTATGAACTGGTTTTTCGGTACTATTTGGATTGAAATTTAACTGGTTATGATAATTTCCAACTTAGGCGAATAGTTAATGAGTTGCGTGAGTTTGAGTGGATGTTTCTCAATATCGAGAGTAGCTTGGACATATGTGAATAAGAATCTGATAATAAATCGTGAAAACGGGCTGCTGTAGATGGTTTTTGGATCTACTTCTGCTGATTGAAGTCTTTTAAATTAGGGTAATGGAAAACGGATATAGGTAACTATATTTTACACCTTAATAAAGAGCTTCGTTGCAACTAGTATGAAACAGATTATTTATATAATCAAATAATCAGTTTCAAGGCGCAGATCCAAACACCCCCAATTTAATTTTAACCCTGTTCATATTAAGACATGAGTGGCCACGCCAACCTCGTGGATTAGTCGGCCAAAAAAGGAGGGCTTTACCTGGTTTAAGTCTGTGTGGCGGTGGGTTCAAACCCCGTGGATTAATCAGACAAAAAGGTTGGAAACCATCATTACCCAAAAAAAAACCTCCACGAGGTAAGCTTGAGGGAGAATTGTGCTTCACCAAACTCGTTACCCAAAAAAAAAACCTCCATGAGGTAAGCTTGAGGGAGAATTGTGCTTCACCAAACCGCCTATAACCTGTTTCTTGACTTACTAACCACACAAGCACAACACACTCTTTAGCCTTTCTTATGGAGATAATTTGTGTACTAATACAGTGTTGTATCTTTCAAAGGCTGACACTCGTTAGTGGATTGAAGTGGGTGGATGAAGTCATTGCTAATGCACCCTATGCTATAACTGAAGACTTTATGAACACTCTCTTCAATGAGCATAAGATCGATTATAACGTGGGGATGATCCTTGCCTACTTCCTGATGGAAGTGATGCATATGCTCTGGCAAAGAAAGTTGGTCGCTACAAGCAGATCAAACGCACAGGAGTCTCAAGTACAGATATTGTAGGTACTGCAACCACCATATAAACCAGCATTTCTGATACAGTACTAAAAAAGTTTGCAGGGCAGGAAAAATGAAAGGATCGTGATCCTCACTTTGTAATTTTTTTCTTTTATAATGCAGGAAGGATACTCGCATCTATGGATGATAAAGAAGTAAGTGAAGGTAACGGAGAATATAATGGAGTGATTACAAGTACAGAAAGCCATTCAATCTCTAAACATGCTTCTAACTTTCTTCCTACATCAAGAAAAATCGTGCAATTTGCAAATGGAAAGGTGTGTTAACGGATCCTTTCTATGATTTGTATAATTTGATGGAACTTTTATGAAAAGGATTCCCGCGGACACAATTTAGTTTGTATGTATATTTAAGCTGTTTTCTATATTATGTGGATTCAGGGGCCTGGACCAAATGCACGTGTCGTGTACATTGATGGAGGGTTTGATCTTTTTCATGCTGGACACGTTGAAGTATGTAGCCTCTTGTTTCTCTAACCTTTATGAATAATTACCGTCTAAGGCTTTGAACATGTTTACTGATCAGACATGGATTTGTATTCCTAGATTCTGAAGAATGCACGATAGCTTGGTGATTTTCTACTAGTGGGCATCTATACTAGACTGTTAGGTATATTTCTCTGACATATAAATGGCACCTGTCACTTTCTAGAGGTGGCGATTTTTTTCTCTTAATTACGAATTATGAATTGGTTGTTTTGGTTCAAATGGTTAAATAAGAAACTCAACTTTAAGGAAACACGTCAGATGGGTTGACGTAATCCAATCTGTATTTTTCTGTGCAGAAATGATAAAAACTTGCTGTCTATATTTTATTTGAACCATCTGACTCCTTTGAGATAATTACAACCGAAATCGACCTCTTCATAAGTAAATGGGTCCAAACAGCCGCCTCTAGTATACCAAAGAAGAAAATAGTGTGCACTATATTGATGATAGAACAAATTTATCTCTCGTGTAATGAGGAATTGCTTATTTCTGACTAATTGATCCCTATTCCAGATTGTGAGTGTCCTTGAGAAGGGTGCAAGATATCCTAGAGGAGACAACATTTAGGTAAATTCCAACATTGAATCCATCCTTAAACATTCTATACTAGTTTATAAATGAAGTTATGAACGTTTGGCTACTATTTTACTTACAGATTGATACAAAAGACATCCTCTTTTTCTGGAGAAAACCATTTCAGAAAGGTACACATTAACACAAATCTACAATAACTTCATTTAGTTTCAGTGTTCATGTACCACGACATTTTATTGTTTTCAGACGCCAAGACTCTTCTATTGTTTTCAACCTTATTGTAGACTCCATTTCTATGCACAAAATTATTTAATTTCCCATTTTGTACACAAATCTGGTGTTTTAGTAGTCATTTTTGGCTTTCAACAGGTTGAAAGTAGTGATCTTATTGCTTATGGTTTCATACTTGAGTTCGTTGGACGGTTTCCTATTCTTGTCAACTTATTAGCTCTTACAGGGAGTCAGCTTATCCAGGTATCTTTCCATTAATTTGATCAAATTAGACAGTAGACATGGGGGATTTAAGGGATGTTGGATATGCGTTTTTAAATTGACTTTTCTGATTATTGGGTGCATACATAGAAGTGGCGTACTGTAATCAAATATTAAACTTATTTCAAATGGTTGTTATCATTATTATTATTGGGTGCTTGAGTAAACCACACAGTTACGTAGTTTTTATACATGCAAGCCTTTGAGGAGTTTTTGTACGTGCAATATTTACAGGAAATAATTAAGCGACATGTGGATTGCGAAGATCAAGCATTACTATTTTCTTCTCTTTTTAGCCAAGTTATAATTAGTTAGATTGCGACAATCGTTGTACTTGTGTTTTATACTCCGGATAGATGTTTGTTTCTTGTTTGTGGTTTGGCAAAATACTTGGTCTATAGCGATATATGGTTGAAATAATAAATAGGTTTCAATCTTTTTTTTTGTTATTAATTACTAGTTTTTCATGTGTTAATTTTGAATAAATAGAGTGACAGATTTACATATGAACAGGAACTTAACTAGTAGCCTATAGGGACACATTTGTGTGTGAGAAATAGGCTCAACGTTTCCTGACACTATTAAGTGTCAGTAAAGTGTGTCACTATATACTTTTACCACCTGGACTTTCAATGACACTTTTTATAAGTGAAGGTGAAAGAAAAGTGAAATTAGTGACACTTTTTTTGACATTTTCTGACACTTTTTGTGTGTCATTAAAAGACCTTTTTCTTGTAGTGAGTGTACTCGATAAAATATATATATGCGATTTTATATTTACACATTACTTCGTTGCATCATCAGTAGACACATCTTTTAAAATCCATTCTAGCCCAACATTCATCAATTCAAGTCTACGGTTATGCGTGAACCGGAAGTTTTAATCGATCCATATAAATTTGGGTGGTACTATGGAAACCCTTTTACCATCTTTATCTTTTTTACTCATTGTATTGACAGAATAAAACACTTGTTTGTATTTTTTCGTATCTTTTGACTTTACTGTTTTTAACTTAACGATCCACCTTGCATACTCTTTGGAAATTGGAATTGAGGTCCCAATTGGCATAGGAGACAAATCCACCAAAGGCTTACCATCATGTCCATATTTTCTTGGCCTTCCCATATTTTTCTTGCCAAGTGTGACTAAAGTACTAATTCTTTGATATTTGTTTGGAAGTATAATTAAATAAATGAACCTTCGTCTTTTCTAAAAGGATACAACCATATGGTTTTCGTCATCTTTGAGTAATAGCAAAATAATTTATATACTTTAAGCATAGCTCTTTTTTCATCATGTTCTAAGGTTTACAAATAAAATGAAGAAGTCGTATATAATCAATCAATATATAATGAATCACCAACTGAAAACAGAGATCAATCGATATATAATGAATTACCAAACGAAAATAGACTCAACTTAGATGGTACCTGTAATCGGCTTAAGGTTGCAGAAAATCACCCTAAATGTTGATTATTAACTATATAGATCCGAAAGTAGTTACCTACACAAATTCAAGCAATATCATTTATAGATGTTATTTGTAATAAGCTTAAGGTTGTAAAAGATCAGATCCTTAAATATTAAAACAGTTTCTCACAATATGAGTTATAAGGTTGCAGAAGATCATATCCGAGCAGTAGTTAGCTACACGACATTTGAGCATAAATGTTGATGATTATAGTGTGCAGGACAGCGAACGACATAAAGAAATGGTCTTTACCTATTTCACGCTGGCAATTTCAGGGCTGTCACTCCCATGAACAATATTCCTATTCAAACAACACATATGGCAGAGTTTAGTTCATAGAAAAATGTCATCAATGTATGCAGAAAAGGTCCAAAAGTCATAAATATCAATGAATCACATAATATTGAGCTCAAACCTTCGAGTTTGAATTGCAAGATCCTCTTTAATAGTGTTGGGTTCAGCTTGAAGTGGACTTGTTGCCCCAATTAGCTTATGTGCTGACGCAACAACACCAACTCCCTCCCAAGCCTACCGAAACATAGTATTATTGGTAAGATTATATTCAGAAAGAATAACCTAAATTCGTTTTCTTAGCCAAAAAATTGTAAGCAAAATGCCAAGAAACATTACCATGCATCCTACTAACCTGTCACGATTTCTGTTGTTTGTACGGACACAACACCTGAATTTTTGTTTGCTATCATCTTCCTCAAAATTCTCTACCGCTGCTTGCCTTGCTGCATGAATATACAACAGAGTTTGCTGTCAATACTAAATGCTGCCATAACCAAAAATGGTGGGCAGTTGGTCAAGTATTATGTCCAATATGTATCCTCTTTATCTATATCAAATAAAAAGAAGTTAATAATTATGTTTTTAGGCCCTTTTAGTATAATAGTAATAAATTATATGACTTCGCTATAAGAAAAGGAATAGATAAGGAACCATGACCAATAACAATGGAGTTGCATCAATTTATGCTCAAAATCAAGTCTACTTCTAACCACTAACCAACAATAGAACAGGAGCCCGAAAAAAGTAAAAAAAGCAGCATAGAGGAACATAATTTAACCAATACAAAACTAATACCTGCTACTAATTTTTCTGAATGCACGACAAAACTAATACAAAACTAATTGAGGCAAGCTAATAAGGGGCGTTTTTTGTGGGATTTATTCAACCTTACCTCAATTAAGTTACAAAATGGGCGGGATTCATTAAACCTTACCTCAATTAAGTTTAAAACTTACCTACATTATCCAAATTGACAGTCAAATGATCTAAAAACATCACCTATTTCATTTTTAATACATTCAAGGACTTGATTGCTTAAAAACTACATCAACAACAAATTGTATAAAACACAAAATCATTCTAATCAGCCATAACTTACATGAATTTAACTTATATGACTATAATGATTCAACATAATAAATTAAAACGCACGTGAATTTGAGAACTGATAAGATTCATATCAGGCGTGTTTTGATGTATATGTTTTGGTTTGATCCTGAGTAATTGATTGAATGTGGTATGAATAAGAATAATAATTAGGGTTTTTGTTTGATGGTTCGCATAATTTGGGGGAAAATTTCTTGATCATATGTACTGATCCGAATGATACAGTTTGAAAGTCAAACCACTTTCATTAATCTTCTTCGTTTAATTGTTTTTTGATCCGAATGGGAAAAATAATTAGGGTTTCATTAATCTTATTCGTTTAAGTGTTTTTTGATCCGAATGGGAAAAATAATTAGGGTTTTTGTTTGATGGTTGGTGTTGGGGGAAAATTTCCAGTTGATGTTTTTGATCCGAATCGGAGTTAATGTCAGTGTTAATGTTTGTGTTTTTCTTTGTTTTCAGTCAAACGTTTTTAGGACCATAGGTGATGAGGTGTCATTTTATACACTTTTTCGGGGTTATTTAACCCCCTAAATCATGCATTTATGCCCAAAATAGTTACTTAATCGTTCCTTTTTAGGTATTTAGCATTTGGAGGAAATACATGCGACTTGGGCTCATTTGAAGAAGAAACGAACAAGACTACGGACCTACACCAAAATCTCTTAAAGATTATGCTTACAAAGCGTGGAGACGGCGTCACAAGCATAAAGCGACGCCGTCATGATTTACGAAGCGACGACGTCAGTACATTGGTGACGCCGTCAGAACATGGACGACCTAAAGGAACTCTAAAAGATTCGGTGTCACGAGATTAAGAATACCATTCAACGCGCGCGTGAAGTACCAGATAGTGTTTTGATCATAACTCCTTCATACGAACTCAGATTTTGACAATTCAATAGCCCACGCGTTCAGAATGAGAAAATCTACAACTACGCGAAAAATGTCGTGGTGACGGTGATTCGTGGCTTAGTATATACTTATATAGCAACCCTAATACAGATCCTAACCGAATGCCCTTGACCAAGGCAAAAGG
>BQNB010128794.1:0-19222 GCA_026074375.1 Tanacetum coccineum
TCTTGAACTTGCGGACCGTTCGATTACCCAACCGATCGGTATCGCCGAAGATGTCGACGTAAAAGTAGGGAAGTTCCAATTCCCGGCCGACTTTGTAGACGTAGACTTTGATGCCGATCCCCGAGTCCCCCTAATTCTCGGGATATCCTTCTTAAAAACCGGACGTGCTTTGATTGATGTGTACAAAGGTGAATTAACTCTTCATGTTGGAAAATAAGCCATAACATTCAATCTTGATCAAACTTCGAGATACTCCTCTAATTACGAAGATATGACGGCGAACCGAATTGACGTCATTGAAATGGATTGTGAGGAATATTCTCAAGAAGTTCCCGGTTTCTCCGATGTAATCGCGAGTGGAAATCCCACTCCTTATTATGACCCGATCGTTTCTACCTCTTCTCCGACTCTCACTCCCTTCGGGGATAGTGATTTTCTTCTCGAGGAAGTCGACGCTTTCCTCGCTCTTGAAGATGATCCAACTTTTCTGGAAGTTGATGACTCTTATTATGACCCGGAGGGGGACATTCTTCTTCTTAAATCATTTCTCAATAATGATCCATCATTACCCCCTCCCACTAAAGGAAATTATTTGCCTGAAATTCGAAAAGAACTAAAAGTTTGTGAAGCTAAAACTGATAAATCTTCAATTGATGAACCTCCCGAGGTCGAACTCAAGGACTTACCTCCTCATCTCGAATACGCATTTTTGGAAGGTAACGACAAGTTGCCCGTCATAATTGCTAAAGACTTGAGTGTCGAGGAAAAAGCCGCTCTCATAAAGGTTTTGAAGTCACACAAGCGAGCCATCGCTTGGAAACTCTCCGACATCAAGGGTATTAACCCGGAATTTTGTACTCACAAGAATCTTATGAAAGAGGACTAAAAACTGGCGGTTCAACACCAAAGATGGGTGAATCCAAAAATCCACGATGTCATCAAAAAGGAGGTTGAAAAACTTCTTGACGCCGGATTAATTTACCCGATCTCGGATAGTCCTTGGGTAAGCCCCGTACATTGCGTACCAAAAAAGGTGGCTTTACCGTTGTTGAAAATGATGAAAACGAGTTGATTTCGACTTGAATGGTTACGGGGTGGCGTGTATGCATTGACTATGGAAAGTTAAAAGAAGCCACCCGTAAAGACCACTTTCCACTATCGTTTATGGACCAAATGCTCGAGAGATTGGCGGGAAATGAGTACTATTGTTTTCTCGATGGTTTCTTGGGTTACTTTCAAATTCCTATCGACCCCCATGATCAAGAAAAGACAACATTCACGTGTCCTTACGGAACGTTCGCCTATCGTCGCATGCCTTTCGGCTTATGCAATGCACCAGGCACGTTCCAAAGGTGTATGATGGCTATCTTTCATGATATGATCGAAAAAACGATGGAAGTCTTCATGGACGACTTCTAGGTCTTTGGGAATTCATTCGGAAATTGCCTCTCTCATGTGGACAAGATGCTTCAAAGGTGCGAAGACACCACTCTTTGTCTAAATTGGGAAAAGAGTCATTTTATGGTTAAGGAAGGCATTGTGCTTGGCCATAAGATTTCCTTGAACGGGATTGAGGTTGATAAAGCTATAGTACGATGTTGATTGCCTAAGTTTTATCCATCCCACAATGTCATGGGTGTTCGGAGTTTTCTCGGTCATGACAGTTTCCTACCGTACGGATTAATTAAGGATTTTTCTCCAATATTTCATGACCGTTACTTATCTTATTGAAGAAGATTACTCGTTCATCTTCTCCAATGAATGTATTAAGCTTGTGAAGCCTGTTAAGGAAAAACTTACGAGCTCCAAACTTGATCTGCCCAGGATAGGACTTACCCTTTGAGCTTATGTGCGGATGAAAGCGACTTTGCCATAGGTGAGTCTTGGGGCAATGTCATTGAAAACACTTTAGGCCTATTCACTTTATGCTAGTAAAACAATGAAACGAGGCGGAATCGATTCTATACAATAACGGGAATGAAAAATGTTAGCCGTGTGGTGTGTATGTCTTCGAAAAATTATGGGCTTACTCATCTTGGACAAAGCCATTGGGTATAGGATCACTCAGCCCTAAAAATCTGCTCTTGCTAAAAAACATTCCAAGGCGGAGATTGCTTTACGGTGGGTTCTCCTCCTTCAAGAGTTCACAAATTTAAAGTATATTTGACACAAAAGAAGCCGAGAATCTCGCGGCTGATCATCTTTCCGATTCAGAAAATTACCATATGAAAATGTGCTCAAACAAGAATATAAATGAAAAGTTTCTCTTACGAGACAATTAATATGGTGACTTTTTGTGTGTGAAATCAAGTACCCGTGGTTTGCGATTTTGCAAATTACCCTCGCGTGGCAATATTTCATTAGTTATAGGGATATGACCCAACAAAAAAACAAGTTTTTCAAGTGTTAAACACTAATTTTGGGACGACCACCGTATTTGTTCAAAACTTGTGCGGATCAAATGATACGAGATTGTTTGCAGGGCCTAGAAGATGTTGACATCCTCACAGCTTGCCTTATTGGACCCATTCGGCGGCGACATTTACTTGGTGCAACTACTCTGCCATAAAGGTTTTTTTAACCTAGGATTTTATTGGCCCACAATTAGTACGAGATGCCCTTGACTTGGTCAACACGATGTGACACTGTCAAAGTCAAGGAGGAAAAAAATTTCCGCAAAGTAATGAAATCCTCTAAAGTCCATCCAAGTTTACGAAATCTTTGACGTGTGGGGCATCGATTTCATGGGGCCGTTTTCTCGTCTTTCTTGAGGAACAAAATATTACTCGTGGCGGTAGACTACTAGTCAAATGGGTTTGAAGCGAAAGCGCTCCACACCAAACGACGCCCGAGTTGTTGAAAATTTCTTAAAATCTATCTTTGCCCGATTCGGTGCCCCTAGTGTATCATAAAGTGATCGCGAAACCCATTTTTGCATGATGACCAGTTTGCGAAGGTCTTCTTAATTACGGGAGTTAATCACCGTCTCTCCACCCGAGTATCACCCTCAAACAAGTGGCAAGTTGTGGTATCCAATCGTGGCTTGAAACTAATTCTTGCAGGACCCGTGGGCGAGAACCGTGAATCTTGGTCAGATAAACTAGATGATGCACTTTGGGCCTTCTGTACCGCTTACAAAACACCCATAGGGTGTACCCCATACAAGCTCGTGTACGGAAAGACATGTCATCTACCGATCGAGCTCGAGCACAAGGCCTACTGGGCCTTGAAGCATGCCAAACTTGACTCTTTTTGAGAACAGCAGGTGATCACCGAAAAGTTCTAACTCAAAAGAAAACTAAATGAATCTCGTGATCATACCTATGAGAACTATTTGATCTATAAGAGGAAAACAAAAGATGATCCATGTCTCAATGGCCCTCATTTAATTAACAAATTTTTTGTCATATTATCGTTATTCTAATCACATAAAAACGCGTTTTCAACGTCGGTGATAAAGTCCTCCTCTTTAACTCTCGATTGAAGATGTTCTCGGGCAAGTTAAAATTCCGTTGGTCCAGACCGTTAACCATTGCCCATGTCTTTCCATATGGCACCGTCGAGTTATCCCAAAACTCCGGGCCAAACTTCAAGGTGAACGGTCATAGAATCAAGCACTACTTTGTTGGGACGTTTCCACAATTGGTAGTCCCGGAAATCCAAAACTTCCTAATGGACAAATGAATTCGGGATGGGTCGAGGCTTAAGTGACCTAAACAAAGCGCTTAGTGGGAGGCAATCATGCTTATCCGTAGTTTATTATGTACGTAATGAATAATAATGAGTTTTTTTTTGTGAGAGGTGTGCTCTTTCATTCTTGTTTGCTTAGTGTTTTTTATGTTTATCCAGGATTGTCCCGGATTTTTAAAGCCTCTCGTGCTCGTTGGTTTTGTCCTTCGATCACAAGAGCTTCAAATCCTCAGCTTAATTTGGGAATCCAAATATTCATAATCTAATCGACTAACGTTTATCTTTAAGCATACTTAATAAATGGCTTGGATTTACGTAGAGACCCTTCTTAAAACAT
The DNA here is from genome assembly GCA_026074375.1 of Tanacetum coccineum. Lineage (NCBI taxonomy): Eukaryota > Viridiplantae > Streptophyta > Magnoliopsida > Asterales > Asteraceae > Tanacetum > Tanacetum coccineum. The sequence continues at coordinate 4,028 of BQNB010128794.1, forward strand.
TGAGGACAATGTTTAATTCTAGTATGGGGGAATCTATCGATTTGATTATGCCTGCAGTCGTTGTTTTTGCGTAATCCCCTTTTTACAATCAAATTTTCAAAAAAATAAAAAAATTTAAAAAATTTTACAAATATTAATATAATGTTTTTCAAAATTTTGAACTTTATTGTTGGGTAGAATAGGAATAAATTTTGACCCAATCGAGCTGTTGAGCTCTAGCTTGTTCTTTCTTTTTAGGCCTAAGCGTTCGCGAAAATTCCGCGGAATAGAACGTATAATGATAGTGTTAAGTATTGAGTTGGTTGCTATAAAAAGGATTATTTGAAATCCTTTAAGGGATCATGTATGTTAATTTGAGACTTTTTCTCCCATAAGCTCTTAACCGGATTAATCATACGTGCTATTTTTGGAGATTAAACTTAAATCAACAATTTTTTATGTGGTTAATAGCAAAAATTTTAGTCTTAGTTCAAACTTATACTTGAATTTTTCAAAAAGAAGTCTTCTCTATATAAAGTTATATATTAAAGAAAATGAAAAAATGATGAAAAATGAAAATATATAATATATAATAAATATAAACTGTGGGCTGACAAAAGTTTGCTGTATCCTGCCGGCTTATAACCGATGTAACAGCCTTCTAAAGAAAGCCCATAGTAAGAATAAAAATCCGAGACTGATAAAAGTTTGCTGCATCTTGCCGGCTCACAACCGATGTTGCAGCCTTCTAAAAGGTCGAGAGTTACAATTGCATCAATGTTATAATATTAAGTGTGAATTAATAAATAGATCTCTTTTGTTAAATTTAAATATGCTTTTGAACTTTGACTATTTTATTTTAAATAAGCTATGTGTATACGGGAAACCTAAGAGTTTTTTAAACCTAAGGTCCGTAAGTCCCGATACTAGTCTCTGTGGGGTGTCAATACCTAGGGTCATTTAGCCCTACGGTGGGTGTGCCGAGACGGAAAGTCGCTACATGGATGATCTCACCTTCAAAACTCATTATTCTCGGGTGGAACGCTGAAGCATAGAATTTGGCAAAAACGTTGATCCATGGTTTGAAATTTAAAAATATCACATTCACCTATGATATAATAATTTTCGGGAGTGAAAAAGTTAACAAGCTGCAAATAATCGAGTTGTGGTTGCATCCTAACTTATATTTAGCGGTGATTTGTTTTAAGCTTGGTTTAGGGAGGAGTGAAAAAGTCGGGGACGATGAATGATTTTTTTTTTGGGACATTCTCGGATCGAATGCATTCTTGTTCTATGATCCCTATAAGTTATGAAAATAAACGAAAGTTCAAATTAGTTAGTTGTCGCTGAAAATATTAAAAAATATTAAATAATAATAATAATGAGGAAAAAGGAAAATACAAAATATTAGGAATAAGTGTTTTTCTATAAAAAATGGTAAAATGGGGCTTTTCTAGCTCTTGATTCTTTAATCTCTCGATGAACACTCTAGCTATTTTCGAGGTAATTAGTGTGGGGGATCGAGATTTTTAGTTTTCTAAGTGCTATACTTTCTAGATTGCGTGAGGGACACGCCAATATCTTAGTATGGGGGGGGGATTTGGTATTTGTTTAATAACACATTCTTTGACCACTAAAAAACGGACTTAAAGACCAAAAAAGTACCAAAAAATACATTGTATTTGTATGTTTGCATTTGTATTGTGCAGGTAATCAGATATCTAGAAAAGGAAGAAATAGAAGCCAAAACGAAAAACCCAAGAGCACCGAGAACGAAAGACTTAACGTGTGAGAAGTTAAAAAGACAAAGTCAAAGTCAACAAAAGTCAAAAAGTCAAAGTCAACCCCGGGATGAGGCATTAGAAAGAGCATCAAAAACCGAACCCGAAAACCTAAATTGCCAAAAGTAGGCCCACCCGTACCCACCTAGTGGGCCCGGGTCAACCCACTTATATCTTTATAAGCCTTAAGCCTTCAAAAAGGCCCAAGTCCTTTTAAAACCATACCCGGCCCAACAACTAGCCCACCATCACCCTTATAACTCCACTCTCGTTAATCCCTTACCCTTTTAAACTTAACCCCGTTAGTCCTCAAAAGGACTAACAGTGCAAACCCAACCCAAACTCCAATGGTCCAATATGCAACTCTAAGGAACTGGGGTTGTCATCATGTTATTTCACCTTGAGGGGCTTGTTTTGCCCATTTCCCAAACTTCAAATCAAGCGGGAACACTGTACATCTCTTTCAGTGTCCTGTCTCCACTACCCGCCAAATTCACCCCAACACTGTTCCCCTTTCTTCTCCACTTTGTCTACACACCCCACACCTTATCCCACCAATTGCCACCTTGGCAATCCCTTGCATTTCTATTCGTCAAGGATTGAGGACAAAAAGATCAAGGGTGGAAATGACATGACTTGGACACTACTCAAATTGGATGGCTAGGATTGCTTTGTGACCTCTCTCACACAAGAAAAACAGCTGCAAGAGCTCTCACAAAGAAAGCACACCTCTTGAATCTTCACTTAGTTTTGTATAAAAATAGGCTCATTATATGCCCTTTGGGGCAGTTGAGTTTTATTAGTTTTTTTTACCTAGTTGTAATTTTCAGTTATTTTTATTTAACTTTTTAATATTGATTAGGTTTTTTTTTATGAATTATTGAAATTTAAAGTTTTATCTTTTAATCACGTTGTTTTACTCATTTGTGTTTAAAAGTATCAAGAATCTTTGGCATAAGCTTTTATAAGAACTTATTTAATCATATTGTTAAACTGTTTTCATTTATATATAAAGTTTTTAAGAAAATTTTACAAAACCAAAAAAAATTATCACCCTCAAATACCACAGCTTAATGGATGATAAGCCAAATTTAGATGGGCTTATGGACACTACTAGCTTATCTTTGATAAGCTAGAGCTAGTAGATAAGCTCTTTTGAGCTCATTTGCCCTGTTTTGAGCAAGGGCCTTTGTAAGTTTCATTTTTCCATTTATAGCTTATTTACTATTCAACTGCTTATTTGTGCTTATTGTCTGCTTATATTTGCTTATTTGTGTTTGCTTATGATGTTTAATGCTATTTATGCTTGTTTTATAGTTTAGAAATGATTTGTTTGAGTTTTCATATAAACTGTCTTAAAGTAACTTATAAACTTGCATAATCTGTTTCAGCTTATTTGAGTGCTTATTTGTTATTGAGATTTGCTTAATATTGTTTGTTTTACTTATTTAACATCTGGTCTTTTGAATGTGTGCTTGAAATAAGCATTAATCTTCTTAAAAAAGGCCTAAACAGTTTTTAAAGGGGTGTTTGGTTTAACTGTTTTAATGGGTCAAAATTGAATTTTGACACTTGAGTCAGTTTAGTTTAGCTTAAATTAGTCTAAAAAATTAGTTTGTTTAAGTTTTCAAGTAGTAAATCTTAGTTTTAAGGATTTGAAGAGTTGTGGTTTGAATCTATGAAGTTTAAGCCCTTCCTAGTTGCTTATTTGATTGTGATCTTGGTTTTTGAGTTTTTGTGAAGTTTTTGTGTCTATGCATGTGTTAAAACAGGTTAGAAACAAAAATCTATAGCCTGCATTGTCATTTTTGTGTTTTTTTGCCAAAACTGTCAAGTGTGAAGTGTTTAAATTTTTTGAGAAATTGCTTTTTCAAATGCTTGTTATGGCTTATTGTGAATTTTAAAATGATTTTTGATTGTTGATTCTTGTTCTTTGAGGTCTAAATTTACTCTGTTTGTAGGTTATATAGTCATAAGGATCTGTTTGTTTGCTTATTTTTAAGCTCAAAAGTGGTGATTTTGTTAAGATTACAAAAAGTTGCAAAAATTTGTGTAAGTGTTGAATCATGTGTGATTAGCTTTTGCCTGAGCTTTTTTGTAAGTGCTTATTTGAATTTCAAACTGGTTTTTCTTTGTTGCTTATTGTAGATTTTTGGCTATTCTTCTTAGTGGTATAAGTCACTAAGCCATAAGGATCCTTTTGCTAGCTTATTTTTAAGCTAGAAAAGTCTCTTTTGGCCTTTTAGCTTATCAGTTTTGGCCAAAAAGCTATTTGCTTATTTAGGCTTATTAGCTTATTGTTTTTGCTTATTCTAGGTTTAGTTTAGCTTATTAGGTTAGTTTAAGCCCAATTTAGCTTATTTCTTTCAGTTTAGAGCTTATTTAGGCTTATTTGCATTTTAGCTTAAAATTTTTAAGTTTTATAGCTTATTGATTAATCTGTCTTTCTAGCTTATTTTGCTTGCTTATTTTGCTTGCTTATTTTTGTTCTTAAATGTTTTTAGATACAGCTTATTACCTGTCTTAGCTTAATTCTCTTTGTGGTTTGCTTATTAGTGCCTAAATTAGCTAAACAGTTAGCATTAAAGTGTCTTAGTGTTTAGCTTATTCTGTCACCCTTTAACTGCTTAATTTGTGCTTATTTTTTCTTTATAAAAAAAGTGGTTTTGTAAAATTTGCTTATTTTTAAGCTTTTTAAAAAGTTATAAAAAAATGGCAAAAACAAAAACATTTGGGATTAGGGGAAGCCCTAGGTGAGCAAGGCTCGAACCCGGGACCTCTACCCTTATCACCAAACGTTTTACACAACACACTCACTACCACTAGCGCCCTTGGGTCTTTTCCGTTTATCTTTGCACTATCTATTTACTTATACACGTTTTGACTCTCTTTTTATAAAGTCACTCTGCAGCTTATTTGTAGCTTTTTAGGGCTTATTCGATAAGCTGGCTTAACCTGCTTATTTTTCCTAGGACCCTTTCAACATTTAGGACTTTCTTGCATTTTTTAGATTTTTCCTCCTTTATTTGTTATTTTTCTTTATTTTTCGAAGTTTAGAATTTTAGAAAACCATTTAAAAATAGTAAATTAATTTAGAAAATTACAAAAAAATAATTTTTAGATTTTAATAAATTGTTTAGGTTTACAAGTTTAAATTCTTTTCATCATTTTTTAGATTTTAAATTTCATTTTTTACTTTTTAAATTAATTTTAGGAATTAGTTTTTAATTATAAAAAGTAGTGAAAAATATTTTTCTGAGTTTTTATGATATTTTAGACTTTTCTAAAGTAGAAAATCATTTTTTTGAAATTTTTAGGTGTTAATCTGTCATTTTCTAGAATTTTAAATAGATTAAATAGGTTTTTAATTCATAAAAAATTATTTAAAAAGTCAAAAAATTATAATTCTTTTTTAGAAAATTTTTCTTTTGCATTTTGAAACTAGGAAAATTAGTTTTGCTTGTTAGGATTAAAATTGCAAAATTTGATTTTTTAAAGAACGAGATTGAATCCCGTTCACGTTTTTAGAGTTTTTAAGTCCTTGTCACTTCTGTTTTTCGTCTAGTTTTCTTTGTTCTAGCATTTTAGTCAATTAAGATTTTAAACCAAAAAATATCATTTAGGACTTATTTTGATAATTTAGGTTTTTAGGTTGCGTTTTAGGATTCCCGGTTTGTGTTTTTAGTTAAGATTTATTTTCCCTCTAATTGTTTTTTTAAGTGATTGGCCTTAGTTTCTGTTTGCTTTAGAAATCCAATATAATCTTGTTCCATTTCAAGCATTGATTCTCAAACGACTCTCGACTTTCAATTGCATTCCCGTTGGGGAAAACGACCCGGGAATCATACTTCCGGTTTACTATAATTGAGAGATTTTTGATTCTTATCCTTATATTTATATATTTATAAGTATTTTATATATATATATATATATATATATATATATTATAAATATATTATATATATATCTATTATTATTTATACATATTTATATATAAAAGGGATATAATACAATAAACCAATCATCATACCAAAGAAAAATCTTCGCATAATGGTCGAAGGTATGGATGGTAAAAAGAGCTGCTGTAATCGAAAAAGATAGATGAAGATAATTCTAATCTTAAAGACTTTGCTGTAAACAAAAGTGCTTCCCGGGAGACAACCCGGATTGTTATTTATTTTTATCGAGTCTGTCTTCCCAGACATCAATACGGTGTATCTGGTCCATACCATACGGCGTATTGAATGTATGGACGTTATCAGTCCTTTATTTTTATGCACTTTAAACATTATTGTAAGTTCTGTCAATACGGCGTATTCATAAACATGATACGGCGTATTTAATATACTGACCCGTATTTAGATACTTTTTACAGGTTTCTCGATACGGTGTATTCCAGTTTATGGATACGACGTATCGGTTTCCTGTACAATTTGTTTAGCTTATTTAAATTAACCGTAGATACCCGAGATAGAATTTTGCATGTTTTTCCTATATTTTACAGAAGACCTCGCTCAAAGCAAAAAAATCAACGAAGTTGGTGAAGTATCAATCATCTGGAATCCTATGTGTGATTGTAGTCATGCTGGCATTCAGACGCATTTACAACACACATCCTTGCTCATAAACTCAACTTGGAGAATCTACCGAGCAAAATATCAGGGGAGTAACTCATTCTTATTCTTTAAATTCCCGTTTTAATGTTTTGTCTATACAACAAGGACGTATAATTCAAGTGGGGGATGTGAATTAGAATGATACTTGTCTTATTTTTCACACTAAAATGCTTAAATTATGCTCAAATTTAAATTTTTTTCAAGCATACCTTTGTGAAATAACTTGATACATAACCCGCACACAATAACCCTTGTTAGATATTGTGAGGATTTAACCTTATCCGTTTCCAAATGTTTAGCCAAATTCTATAAAATAAGAGTGTGCAGGTGATGTTGTAGACTTTAGAACTTGGCTTGGTATATCTATTCGAGACCACATAAATGAGTTACTATGGGGATTTTAGATAGGTGTAACTGTTAAATTGGTAAATTTGTAGGATTACACCAAAAAAGCCTTTATATGTTGTTTTATTAACTAACTACATTGGTTAGTTAAATCTTCATATAAACCCTTTGTTTACTCTCATTTTAAGAGTAAGATACCCCAAGAAAAACCAATAGAGCCAATCCTTTAGGAATTACACCAACTATCTGTTTCGTTACACCTTTACACCCTAGCCTACCCTGTTAGATTATGTCTACTTATCAGTTGCTAGTTGCTTAAAGCTGCTCAAAGTATGTATTTCCCGAGTCTTGTGTCAATTTTCAATCTTTGGTACGGTTGGGAAAAAATATGCACATTGCAAATGGGAATGTATAAAGTAGTCAAAACTCATGTATTTTTACTACCAACGCAATTATCGTGAAGATGATGAAATTACACCGAGTTTCGTAATATAGCGTATAGCAAAAAGAATCGAAAAAATTAGAAAAACGCAACAAAAAAAAGAGAAGGAAAGTTTGAAGATAATCATTTCGCAAAAACTTAGACCGAAGGAATTATATGAAGGATCGATTATTCGTTGATACGTCTTGTAAGTCAACGATGTAGGTTATTGTATAAAATGGTAGATATCGCCACTTGTCTTGTAAAAGTATGTAAAGTATGGGATGATTGGGAAGTTGGTCGTTATGGGAACACCAACTTTGGTTGTTGTTTTTTATCTAAGATCAAGATGTCTGTAAATAGTTGTGTCTTTATCATAGTAACAGTCAGGAAAAAGTGTCTAGAAACTTATATCTTGGACCTAGTCTATTTGTTTCATAATTTTTATTTAACAACAATTTAATTCCCTTTCCTAATCATTAACCATGGGTTTTACACGAATGAGGATGTGTACGAGCATGCATGTCTATTCCGTTGTTACGGCCATGTATGCATGTCTCAGTTGCCTTGTTGGTTTATTACTATTGGTGAAAGTTAAAAGATCCTACCCTATATCATTCTTCATCATAACCCTTGGTTAAACTCGAATGAGGATGTGATCGAACACACATGTCTATTCCATCGTTACGGCCATGTATGTGGCGTCAGCGCATGTTGGTGTGGTATTGTGGTAAAAGATTGTAGAAATGATCAACCCTAAGCCTTATATTAATAACATTTTACCTTTATAACTTGTTACTCCTTAGCTTAGTAGTTGGAGATACGTATCCTTGCCGCACTATGTCAGAATACTCATCACAAACGCGAGCAAATTGAGGGAGAGTTTGTTTCATGTTCCACATTGATTTGTTGAGTGATTTGAAGTGTTTTAATTTCTATTTCGTGAGGTAGTTTGGTGTGTACATGTAATAGATCAAATAAATGGCTTTATACGGATTACTCTCCTTAGGGTTTTATTTTTATAAAATAAACTTCTAATGCTACTTGAGGCCATGTAGGATTCAAGTGGGGGGTTAATTGTATGACATCAAAACTAACATCTATTTTATAGCATCATTTATCCTTGTAAAATTAACCTATTTTGTATAATTTTTGCAAAGAATTGTTACTTAAATGTTTATTATTTTAGTGAATTGCAGTTATTATGAAGTTACTTGTGGGAAGATTAACTAAAAGGTACGCATTTGGTGCTTTAAACGAAGTATTTGAAGATTAATGTCTGCGACAAACCAAATACGCCGTATCCATCAAGGAAATTACGGCGATATCTGTGCTTGCCACCACCAAAGACATGAAGGAAAAAGATTGACAGAAGATTCAATACGCCGTATCCTGAAAGGCATATTAGCCGTATTCAGCTATCTGGAATAAAATATTCAGGAAGATATCAAACGTATGGTCCACTCACATGATACCCCGATTCGCCGTATCAAGACTTTGGGATACATTGTATTCAGACGACTCCAGACCCGATAAATAGAAAAACTCAAAAATCGAGTTTTAAGTGTGCTATCCATATTATCGATACCTTAAACATAAAAGTCAATTTTCAATAGGAGAAAAAGAGCAGTAAGAGGTCATGCTACATGATTTCATTCCATAGGATTTGTGAACGTTGTAAATCTTATACTCTTGTAATATTAGTTTTTGGTATCTGCATTAACTTCGTTAGTTTTACTTAAGTTAAATCATTACTTTGTATTAAATTATAACATTTGAAGGCTAATACCTTCGGGTATTAGCCATTGTTATGAAGATATTAATGTTTGGTTTATTTATCTCGATTCTTTAATTTATCGTTAAATGCTTGTTTATGTTTATCAATTTAAACTTGTTTATGTGCTTTAAGTATGCGACCTATCATTCAACTAGGTCTAGTCCTACATATTTAATATGCTGCAACTTCGGTGTTGTTTGGGTGTAGGCTAAGAGTACGGGATAGCTCTCCATATTGCAATTTATATATCTAGAATCATAGGATCACAAATATTGATCTATCCTTGCCTTTAGTTTAGTGAGCTTAGTTGAGCCATAATGTGACCTTGGTATCAACGAGTACGTTCTTATTCCATTGGTAAGGGCTTGGACAGTGGACTACTAGTATATAAAGAGTCGTTAAGCAGTAAGTGGGTAAAGTCTCTATGAGCTAGGGTTTAACAAGATCACCATTGCTTTAATCCCAAAGATAGATTATAATCAGCAAATAAGGATGCTTTATGTGGATGCGTTTACTTGTGACAGAAATTCTTACGTTGGTCTGGTCTTTAGGATGAAGTCAATGCCTAAGTCTTAAGATGATTCTGCCGCTTTCGGATAAGTAAACATTGCACTAAATAAACAAACCACGTTCTGATTGGGATTATTATGGTTTAATACAATGTTTCTTTTATTGGCGTGATGCACTTTTATCTTTAGTTAATCTGCTTGTGTGCGTTTTAGTGTCTTGAATTGGTTTTAGTCACCACAAAACCTGTGCCTGTCTCTTAGACTGAAAACCTCTTTTATCTATTAGATTTAGGATTAACATAGGTTTAGCATAGGTTTGGCATAGATTAGACTAACTTAGATTAGAAAAACAAAAGTATTAATAAATTGAATGTCTTCCTCACTCTTAGTGATCGACACCCTACTTACCAAGAAACTCCGATCGACTGGGTACATTGCCCGTTAAAGTGTTGTTTTTGGTTAAGTCGGCAAAATATAACTTTAAAACTTGAATCACAAATCACACCCCTAACAACAACACATCACCTTACAACTCGATTGGATAAATAAAAGATCATTGAACCAAGTCCTAACCTAACCTAGAGACTCGATTCTAATAGAAAGGGTATGAGAAAGAAGACCCTCGACAAAACACACAATTATGGATTAGGTACTTGTGTGGCTCTCTTGCGGAGATGTGTATTATTTAATAGATGATAGAAGAGAAGATTAAGAACACAAAGGTGTTAGACTTAGAGGATTAGAGGAGAGAAAAGAGAGGAAATAATGTTTACAAAAGGTGAGGAATACAAAGTCCATAGGTCCCAAAATGTGAAAAAAAATCGAGTCTGGCGCGCCAGATTCCCGACTTTTTTCTTTCTTTAGGATCTTGGCATTTTAAATACCCGCACTTGTTAAACCCCCAATTGTACTTCACGCTATGACCTTTCAGTCATTCTTACACTTAAGGTCAACCAACTCAAATAGCCATTTAATAAAACGTTTGTGAAGTATTAAAAGCATTTTGCTTATTCGATAAAGTAAAAGAAGAAAAGAATTATCGGAAAGGGGTATTTTAGGAATTCCTTAAAATCTAACTAGCTTAGTTGGGATCCAACTAAAGATTTGAAATAGCTAGTTAGGGTACAAGAGAATATTCTTGGAATATTCCTTGCTTGGAGAGAGAGGGGGAAAGATTTAAATTTTAAATTTCAAATTCATTTAACCACATGTTAGATAAGAAGGTATGGGTTGGTAATGAGTTGTCATGATGTGACATGAACTTGTTGCTAAAAGTGTGATGCACTGATATAGATAACATATATGTTTGTGATTGCTTATCGATCAAGTAAAGTTGGTGAGTTCATAGGTTTTTGTAAACACAACGCTAAAAGTGTGATGCACTGATATAGATAACTTGTTGCTAAAACTTGTTGCTAAAAGTGTGATGCACTGATATAGATAACTTGAGGTGCTACTTCATAATACACAGCGCTAGATATAAGAGAACGACCTCTAAGTGTGTCGTTTGAAAAGTAATCTCGTTGATTTTCTTGAAATTGATATAACGTTTGTCCATTAATTGCATCACAATGAAAAGCTCGAAAACAATACCACGAGATTTGATCATTTGAATGTAGTAGACTCCAATGCACATTAATAAATCCGAGCATCTAATTCACCTGAGAAAAACATGCTTAAAAACGTCAACATAAAGTTGGTAAGTTCATAGGTTTTTGTAAACACAAATGTTGAACCAACGTTCTGTAAAGTATGCGTGGCCGTTTCAAAACCTGTATGTTCCCCAAAATGTATGTATGAATGTCATAATTCAAAGAGTTGCAAAATATGCATGACAATATCAATCCCCAAATAGTCACAAAAATGTACGTATGAAAATTTGACCGCAATTGTCCAAAGTATGTATTGCCACTTTATTCAAGGCAACGTAAATGTTCAAGTGTGTATAAAACCATGATTACCATTACTCTAAGTTCATGAAACTGTGACGTAGACTTGTATGTATGCCACTTTATTCAAGGCACAGTAAGAGTGTACCCATCGTAGGTGTTCCCTCCAAGAACACCCGGGCATTTATGAAAATAATATGCACTTATCCTAGGTGTCCCCTCCAAGAACACATGGGCATTTCTGAAGACATTCATGTGTATGCAATTGTTGGCCCTGAAGACTCAACCAATCGTGTTCCGACGTATTATAACGTTCGTTCCCGGTGATAGCTAATCACCCAAACGGGGATTGTCAATCCCGAATAGATCTATTTCATAACATTCGCGCTCACCCTCTAAGTGATTTACAGTTCATGCAACCTAAGCTAATCCGTAATCATATGCGTGAAAACTAAAGTTGTTGCGTCCATAAATGAAAACAAGTATTGTATCTCAACGCGAGATATGTAAATGAGTACGGAAATCAACCTAGTAAATGCGTTTGTAAACATGTATGCAAGCGAGTTGTAAATGAACACGTAACGAGTTTAAATCAAACACGTAAGTGAATTTGTAACAAGCATGCTCTCACCCCAAAACATATGTAAAACAAGTAAAACATGGAGCTATGAAACTCACCTCGAAGCTATGAAACTCACATTGATGATGAAGAACGATTGAGAGATAGGGGCATCTAATGTACACAAACACGAAACGGAAAGACGAAGCGGCCTCGATCAAGAAGTTTGCCCACTATCTTAACGGTAAGTCCCACTAGCTAGGATAATGTGTTTGTGTTTCCCGCGTGAATTGTTATGTCAACGCGACACACTTTATATTCATGGTTGTTAAAGATTTAGATTTAACGTTGTAATGGTTTGGTGGTTGGTTAATAAAATAAAATTGAAAATTTTTACCCAAAGTGTGTAATATATATTCTATAGATATGTACATATGAAAATAAACCATTGTATAACACGTACCGCGAATTATATATAAAAGACAACAACTCTAGGATAATGGGAATGTATAATACTTTGCAAGTATTATATAAAAAGTGAGAGTAAATAATTAAACCAATTATTTCGACAACTCATTTAATTATTAAAAAGTCCTTGTAGACACACGTCTTTAAGTTATAAATTAAACACACGACGTTTGTAAAACTTTTACAATAGTTATGGTGTTACCTTCTAGGCTGAAATTATAAAATATAAAATAATATTTTATAACTTATATTTCGTTTCCTCGACAGGTCGCGCCTAAAACAGTTCGTTTCATTGTAAAAATATGGTTTTCGTTCGTTGCTCAGGTCATTGCATAGTTATATTTTAATATGCTTTTAAAATATAACTTAGTCCATTTTATTGGCTTCTAAAATAATAGTAGCTTTAGTATCACATTACTAAATATAAAAACTTATATAACTTTCGTCATGATTTTCCGTTTATATAACGTTACCCATATTTATATAATCTAATGTTTTTCCATTTCCAATTAACTCGCGTGTTTCAAATATATACATATATATTTAAACGAGATTAAGTAGGAAACAATATAATAAGAATATATTTATTTAACCCATTTTTAAACCACCATTATATATGTCCGGTTTATAAATTATATAAACTCGTATATGTTTATTAATCAATTTGTATAAACCAATCTCACCCTTTGTGCGATTTTTGTCCAACCAAACGCACCCTTGCACGGTTCTACTAAACAAACGTCCCGTATGCCGGTGATATCAACACCAATAACGCACCCGACTGCGCCTATGGCATTTCTGCCCAAACCAAACGCACTCTTTCGGTGTTATCAGAAACCAAACGCACTCGTGTGTTGTTTTCTACTGAGCCATACGCCCCTTTTTGGTTTTCCCTAAGTCAAACGCACCCTTCTTGGTGGTTTAATTAAACTACACGCACCCTAGTCGGCTAAGAATAGAACCAACGCACCCTTGTTGTTGTTATAATCAAACCGAACGCATCCTTTTTGTTGTTAAACCCAAATCGAACGCACCCTTTTTGGTGCAAACCAAACGCACCCTGCTGTGGTGCTATACCCAGAACCAAAACGCACCCTTGGCTGGGTTTTTATCAAGACCAAACGCACCTTTTTCTGTTTTAATATAAAAAGGAAAAGAATAACAAAAACAAACGCACCCTTGGTGCTGATTCGAACCACCGAAACAAACACCCTTCGTGGTGTTTCTGTTAAACCACAACGCACCCTACTGTTGGTGGTGATGATGGGAGTGACGATGGTGATAGTGGGGTGGCAGCGGGGTGGCGGTGAGTGGGTGATGGTGATGGAGAGGCGCGTGGCAGCGAGTGGGTGTGGGGATCGGATAGATCGGCCGAAAAACCAGAAAAGTTTTCCGGCGGCGGCTGGGTGGTGGCCGGAAAAATTGAGGGAGAAGAGAGCATGTATGTGTGAGGTTTTTATATCAAAAATGAGATATTAGTTTCAAATTTTATTTATATATAAATGTTATAAATAAATTTGACAAGTTTATAATAGATAAGGGGTAATGTGTAAATATTTTCACAGGGACCTAAAATGTATATTTTGAGTATTATTTTGTAGAACAGTGGTTCGGGACTCGTTTGAGCGACTTAACGGATGATTCAAGACACGAAACTTGCGCCATTGTTTTCCAAATCATTTTTCCCATAAAAACGAGTATTCACTCGACTAATTTTCATAAACGTTTTATAAAATTTATTTAAAACGTTTATTATTTATTTGTATATTACTGATAAGCTTTGTCCGTAAAATGATCTTTTACTCGAATATTTGCGTCTTCAACAAACGTCACTGAATAAAATGATGACTAATTTATTAAATATTTTTATTTAATAAAAAGTGTTAATTAAATATAATTTAATTATTTTCTTGTTTCTATAATCTTGCGAGGGCATTTCAGTCACTTTCTGACTGTTTTCGGGTCTCGGTCAAAACTAAAAAGTTGTCAGGAATATCGTTTTACATCAAATTGCTTTAGAGTCCGAATAATGAAAACGTGATTTAGTGGGTCGTTTTTGATAAATCAGCTTAGGAATAACATATATCTTTTTCGTTTTCAAGTCAAATAAGTTAAAAATAACTTGCACATGAGAGATGTAATAATAAATATGATTTATTATTTAAAATATGTTCCGAAAATTTTACCGGTTACGCGGTAATCGCTTTTATGTGACAATAAAAGACCAAAAGTCAAAAAGTCAAGTCAGACCCAAAAAGTCAAAGGGTAAAATAGTCATTTAAAATTTCAAAAATTTCCGGATGTTACAGTACCTACCCCTTAAAGAAATCTCGTCCCGAGATTAAATTTGTGTTAACCGTTTGTGTGACCAAGAAAAGATTTAAGATTTAATAAACCAGTTCTAAACAAGACGCTGATAACTTTATTCAGCAAAATTCGGTGTTTCTACACTTCTCAATCTACCAAAAATTTTGGCTAGGTTTGTCCAGGATATTTAATCCATCAAAATGGGTATCTCCAAATATATCATTACAGATCTTATGACTGGTATAACCGCGTTATAAGGAAAGTCTCATTATAGTGAAAACTTCAAGAAGAAGGTATAGTCGCGTGAGTATGTTTGTTTAAGTTTTTAAATGTCCGAGGACGAAGTCTCGTTTCTACTATTTGTAATGTTTGATGATTCATATCAACGTGGCTTATGTAAGTAAGTACTCAACTTACTTGGCAGTATGGTTGAAGAATTTTACACTAAATATATATAATATATAATAAAATATATATAAGTCTAAAAATCAACAAGATCAATAAAACTGAGAAGTAGTATAGAGTGTTCCCGGGTCGTTTATCC
>BQNB010128795.1:0-10231 GCA_026074375.1 Tanacetum coccineum
AAAATATGCTCGTTGAAGTTGGTAAATTCACCTTTCCTGCCGATTTGGTTATTCTAGAAATGGAAGAAGATAGCAAAATTCCCTTAATTTTGGGACGACCCTTTCTTTACACCGCTAATGCAGTAATTCGAGTTAAACAGAAATAACTCACTCTCGGAGTTGGGACTAAACGAATGAGTTTTAATATAGACTCTACCATTAAACACTCTTACTCGAATGATGCACATGTTTTAGTATCGATGTTATCGATGAAATCTTAGAAGAAGATTTCGATGCTCTTCTCGATGAAGGAAGTCAAATATTACATTTAATAGAAGGAACCGTTCTCGAAGAAAAACTCTTTTTCGAATTCGATGAATTCATAGCAATGACTGCCGATGAAAATCCCAAAAGTGAAACTGAAGAAGAACCTGAATTTGGGAAAATCACCATCAACACAAATTATAAAATCAAGACATCCCTCGATGAACCTCCTACGGATCTTGAACTCAAACCTCTTCCTGATAATTTGGAATATGTATTTTTGGAAGATCTTTTCTTCCTGTGATCATATCATCTCAACTCTCTCCCCAAAACAAAAGTAAACATATATCCGTTCTTAAGAAGCATAAGCAAGCATTTTCTTGGAAAATAACAGACAATCCTGGCATCTGTCCATCATTCTATAAACATAAGATCCAACTTCTGGATGAGAAGAAACCAGTTGTCCAAAAACAAAGAAGGTTAAATCCAAACATGAAAGAAGTTGTTAAGAAAGAAATTGTAAAACTCTTGGATACCGGTATTATTTATCCAATTGCCAATAGTCCTTGGGTTAGTCCTATTCACTGTGTACCAAAGAAGGGCGGTATTACAGTAGTCACAAATGAAAACGATGAACTCGTCCCAACAAGAACCGTTACGGGTTGGCGAGTATGCATTGATTATCGTAAACTCAACGAAACAACCGCTAAAGATCATTTTTCTTTACCGTTTATGGATCAAATGTTGGAAAGACTCGCAGGAAATAAATACTTATGTTTTCTCGATGGTTTTTCTAGATATTTTCAAATTCCAATCGATCCTATGGACCAAGAAAAAACAACATTCACCTGTCCTTTCGGAACATACGCTTACAGAAGAATGCCTTTTGGATTATGCAATGCTCCAGCTACTTTTCAATGATGCATGCTGGCAATCTTTCATGAGATGATTGAAGAATCAGTCGAAGTATTCATGGAGGACTTCTCTGTCTTTGGAAACTCTTTCGACAAATGCTTAAACAACCTCGATAAAATGCTCCAACATTGTAAAGATGCTCATCTTGTCCTTAATTGGGAAAAATATCACTTTATGGTTAAAGAAGGAATTGTACTTAGGCACAAGGTGTCTGATGCAGGACTTGAAGTAGACAAAGCAAAGATAAACGTGATTTCAAAACTTCCACCCCTACCAATATCAAATGTATTATAAGCTTTCTTAGACACGCCAGTTTTTACCGACGATTCATAAAAGATTTCTCAAAAATTGCCCGACCTCTAACTAAGCTGCTTGAAAAAGATACCCCATTTGAATTCAGCGATGAATGTCAAAATGCATTTGAATTATTGAAAAAGAAATTCACATGCGCTCCTGTGATAGTAAGCCCAAACTAGAATCTTCCATTTAAACTTATGTGTGATGCAAGCGATTTCGCAGTAGGAGCCGTATTAGGTCAAAAAAAATGGTAAAAACTTTCACTCAATCTATTTCGCAAGCAAAACTCTCAACCCAGCGCAACAAAAATACACCATAACCTAGAAAGAAATTATCGATGTAGTTTTTGCATTCGATAAATTCAGATCATATCTTATACTATCAAAGACCATTGTCCACACCAATCATTCGGCTCTTAGACACCTATTTAAGAAACAAGACGCAAAACCACGTCTTATTCGATGGTTTCTGCTCCTACAAGAATTCGATATAGAAATCAAAGATAGAAAAGGTACAGAAAATGTTGTTGTCGACCATTTATCTCGAATTGAAAAGGAAGAAACAAGTAATGACAGTGAAGTCGATGATAACTTTCCTGGAGAAACCCTCATGAGAATTGACACCAGAAATGAACCATGGTTTGCAGACTTTGCAAACTATTTAGTAGGAGATATTATACCAAAAGGGATGACGTATCAACAAGAGAACAAATTCTTTTCCGACCTCCAATACTACTTTTAGGAAGAACCTTATCTTTTCAAAGTATGTTCTGACGGAATGATCAGACGATGTGTATCTGGACCAGAAACCCAAACCATTTTAGATCAATGTCACCACGGACCTACTGGTGGACATTATGGACCAAACATAACTGCTAAAAAGTCTTAGACTCAGGATTTTACTGGTCAGTAATCATAAAAGAAGCTCACACTCTAGTTCGCATTTGCGAAGCATGCCAAAAGACCAGAAATATATCAAAACGTAATGAAATGCCTTTAAACAACATTCAAGTATGTGAAAATTTTGATATATAGGGTATTGACTTTATGGGACCATTCCCAAAATCCTACAAGTTTAAATATATATTAGTCGCAGTTGATTACGTATCTAAATGGGCCGAAGCATAAGCCCTACCAACGAATGATGCCCGAGTAGTAATCACCTTTCTAAAGAAACTTTGCAGTCATTTCAGAATGCCCAAAGCCTTAATCAATGACCGAGGTACTCACTTCTGTAACAAAATAATGGAAAAGACTATGAAAAGGTATGGAGTCAACCACCATTTTTCTACATCATACCACCCTCAAACAAGTGGTCAAGTTGAAAACACAAATAGAGCACTTAAAAGAACTCTTGAAAAAATTGTTGAAGACAATCCTGCTATTTGGTCAAGAAAACTTGATGACGCTCTGTGGGCTTTTCGCACTGCCTACAAAACACCTACCGGTACCACATCCTACAAACTCATATATGAAAAAAATTGTCACTTACCATTTGAAATCGAACACCGTGCATACTAGGCACTTAGAAATTGCAACCCTGATCTCACGCTGCTGGTGAGAAAAGAATGTTTTAGTTACATGAATTGGACAAATTTAGACACCAAGCCTATGAAAACTCTCGTCTATACAAAGCAAGAACCAAAGTCTGGCACGATAGAAAACTAAAAATGAGGAAGGAATTCAAACATGGAAACAAGGTTCTACTTTTTCACTCAAAGTATAAATTCAAACAACGAAAACTTAGATCTTGATGGTTTGGACCATACGTAGTAAAACACCAATATCCCCCCGGATATGTAGAACTATATGGAAAAGATGGAAAAACATTTATTGTAAATGGTCATCGACTTAAGTTATACCATGAAGAAGAATAATATAATGACACAAGGGAAGCAGTTACTCCCTTCTTTTTGAAAGAATGAACCCCAAAGTACAAGTCTAGCTAACGACTCTACTAAAAATTAAGCGCTTCTCAGGAGGCAATCCGTTCTTTACTTAAGTGTGGAGGAGTTCCCCACTCCACTAGTATCCTTTATTTATATATTAAAAATACTATATATATATATATGTATATATATATGTATATATATATGTATATATATATATGTATATATATATGTATATATATATGTATATATATATATGTATATATATATGTATATATATATGTATATATATATGTATATATATATATATATATATATTATTTTGTGTGTTTACTTTTATGCAGGTAATATAGCTTATATCATAAATGACGAAAAAAGATCGATGAATGCCGCTCAAAGATAACTATCTCTACAAGTATCATTTTCCATAAATTTTACCTATTTTATCTTGTTTTTCAGTTTATCACATTGAGGGCAATGTTCAACTTAAGTGTGGAGGGGAGCAAAATAGAAAAAAATTAATCATATCCCTTCATGTTTGCCCTGACATTCTTAACTGATATTTTCTGGAAAATTTAAATTTTTAAGGCAAATCCAACCGGATTGACATTATAGCTAGCACAAAATCAACCCACCTAAATTGTGAAAATTTTAGCCTTATAGAAAAATTCGGGTATCTACCTTTGGTACCTAAGATAATTGATACCTTTAGCCTGTTCGAGTTAGGGTTTGAATGTAGTCATATATGTCTATTCCATCGTTACAGATGTGTACATATGGTCTTTGTCACTTTTTCTGGAACAGTGGTATTGGTAGAAATTATATATATGAGTGAGCCGGTAATTTAGTATGCTCTAGAACTTGTGCTTGATCATCATTTACTTGACCGCAGTGAGGTTAATTTATAGACAAAATCGTATGATAAGAGGTAAAATAAAATCCCATGTAACACCGTTATCTGCAAGCACACCCTTTTAGTGTTATTCCGCTGAAGAGTCAAAGAAGTATCAAAATCAAAAGAAGAAAGAGAATCAAGCTCAAATAAAGAAGTAAAAAGTTCTGTGCCAGTCTTAGTTATCGCAGTATTTGGTCTAAAAAAAGAAAAACATAAATTACAAAAAGAAGAAGAAATAAAGTTAGAAAGTATAAGGCTCAAGCCTCGGTCATGTTTATGTGTCTAGTACAAGCATAAGGAATCATATCTAATTTTAAGTCTGTGCATATGAGTATTCTCCCCAAATATAAACCCTATCGAGTGCTTGTCTGAATTAGAAAAATAAACACTTTCCTTTGTGAGTTCTCTGTTATTATGTCTTGCCATAATCAATAAATCAGAAAACACTTATTTAAAATCATAAATCTATTTCTCACGTTATGATCATGATTTTATTTTCTCGCTTTGATTGCTTGAGGGCAAGCAATAGCTAAGTGTGGAGGGATTTGATAACGTCTAAATTATACATGTTTTGGGTGGCGTTATTTGTTTATATCTAATCATTTCTTGTGAGCTTTTGGTACTTTTTAGCATTAAACATAAACAGGTTCACTAGAAGACATTCTAATATCAAAAGAAGCAAAACTCAAGTGTTTACGCATATTAGAGATCAAGAGCCAAGAAAAGAATGAAAGTCTCAAGCTGTAAAGTCTGCAAGTCCGCCGCACTTTCTTGTTGTGCGCCGCACTTCTTCAAAGTCACCCAAGGCCGCCGTACTTTACCATTGTGCGCCGTACTTTCTCCCCAAAGTCAGACGTATTAAAGTCTCAGTCAAACAAGAGCATTAACTCCACAAAGCCGCCACACCAAAAACATTGTGCGCCGCACTTCCCTACTTAATTACGAAGAATTAATTGAAGAATTAAATGTTACTGCATTAACTCCTATTGTGCGCCGCATAAATTTACAAGTGCGCCGCACTTTGCCCTAATTTCCAGCCTATAAATATAGCCCGAATTTTCACTCTCAAATCATTCCAATCATCCCTCACCATTTCAATCAATCCATCCATCAAATCATCCATCATTTCTCTCAACCCATCTGCCCTTATGAGTAATAAACACCACACGTTTTAAATATTCAAGATCAAACACTCAAGAACGAAGAAGAATATCATTTTAGTATATTGAAATAATGGAAATTCATGTTGAATCATCTTATGTCATGAACCTCATAGCCATGAGAGGCTAAATCTCTCATGACTACTCGATGACGTTATGATAATGAATAAGTGTTTGGTATGATCTTGATCCTGTTAATCTCAAGTTTTTGTTGCAATCCTGTTATATCTTACCTTGTCGGTTTTGCCTATCAATTTAGATTATATACTCATATCGGTATAGGTCGAAAGACCCGTTATGATCTATATGGTTTTATGATTTGTCTATGATCTTTATCGTTTGTGCCGAGAAATTCACTTTCGTAATTGATAATCAAAATAAGTTTTGATGTAATAGTTACCGGATCATTTGAGTGACACATCTGGTCCAGTAATCTAACTATAAGTCTTGAGTTAAGTAATTTAACTTGTGAAAATGTTTTCTGACGAGAAATCCTTTTTATAAACTAATGTGTTCCATCTTTCGGGTCAAAATCATTACTATCAATTATAAATTATTTTCAACTATCCGAGTAGTCATTCTCATTATTACTTGGTAAATCAAATATTATTTTCAAAATTGTTAAAGTCTATTTTCTGATTATTTGAACACTACGCAAATCACTGTGGACGACCTGGTCTTACCTAAAACAATAGACTATATACGGGGGTTATACTTTTACCCGTGTGTTTCCTTAATAGTATTAATCGGTAGAATCAGTATTATAAATTTAAAGCTTTTGAAACACATCAACCTCCTAATTACAAGGCTGCATTATCATATCCTGAATCTGACAAATGGCTTGAAGCTATGAATATGGAAATGCAATCCATGAAAGATAACCAAGTCTGGTGTTTGGTTGATCTTCCTCCTAATGGTTAAACTGTTAGGAGTAAATGGCTTTTCAAGAAAAAGACTGACATGGATGGAAATGTACACACCTTTAAAGCTTGTCTGGTAGCAAAAGGTTATACCCAAACCTACGGCGTAGATTATGGGGAAACCATCTCTCCTGTTGTAAACATTAGAGCTATAAGGATTCTTTTAGCCATAGCTGCGTTCTATGACTATGAGATTCAGTAAATGGATGTCAAAACCGCCTTTTTGAATGGTCACCTATGCGAGGACATGTATATGGTGCAACCTAAGGGGTTTATGGATCTAAATCATCCCAGCAAAGTCTAAAAACTTCAACGTTCCATTTATGGATTAAAGCAAGCGTCTAGAAGTTGGAATGAGAGATTTGATGTGGAAATCAAGAAGATTGGTTTCACTTAAAATCCTGATGAGCCATGTGTATATCTCAAAGCTAGTGGGAGTAATGTTACATTCCTAGTCTTATATGTCGATCACATATTAATCATGGGAAATAATGTTACAATGCTGCAAGAAGTTAAATCTTGGCTTTGTAAGTGTTTTTCTATGAAAGACTTAGGAAAAGCATCATACATCCTTGGATTCAAGATCATATGTGATAGATCTAAGCGGTTGATTGCTCTTAGTCAAAGTGCTTATCTCGATAAAACCTTAAAGAAATTTAAAATGGAAAACTCCAAGCGTGGTAGTGTTATAATGCAAGAGAAGCCTGACTATAGAAAGTCCCAACGTGCTCAAACACCTAGTGAGGTAAAATGTATGCAAAGAGTTCCTTATGCTTCGGCTATAGGATCGATTATGTATGCGGTGAGATGCACTAGACCTGATGTTGCCTTTACGCAAAATTTGTGTAGTTGATTTTAGCAAAATCCTGGTGAAGTTCACTGGACTGCTGTTAAAACTATTCTTAAGTATTTGAGAAATACTAAAGATATGGTTCTTGTTTATGGGGAAAATCGTGAAGCTGAGCTGAAAGTATCTTGTTATGTTGATACTGGTTTTCAGATTGATAAGGACGATACCAAATCCCAATCAGGATATGTTTTTGTGCTTAATGATGGAGCCGTGGACTGGAAGAGTGCCAAGCAAAGCACTATTGCTATGTCTTCTACATAAGCCGAGTACATTGCTGCTGCTGAAGCATCGATGGAAGCTGTCTGGATGAGGAAATTTATTGATGGACTTGGAGATGTTATGCCATCAAATAAAAGACCTATGGAAATGCTATGTGACAATGCACCTGCAATAGCAATCGCCAATGATCCCGGAATAATAAAGGGAGCCAGACATTATCAAAGGAAATATCACTACAGATGACAACTTAACTGATCCGTTTACGAAGCCAATGCCATACAATAAGCATTTTAAACATGCTATGGCAATTGGAATTTATCCTGCTAGTAGTCTCATGTAAATCTGTGATGTATTAGTTAGTATTTGGATAATGGGATATTAAACGATTGTTATTTTTGCAATGAATTAATATATGTGGTATTATTGTTTTCATTTTATAATAATTGTGTCCTATATTTACATGTTTAAATCCATGAATGACTTGTTGCATTCTAAATCATGTCCATTATCAGTTAACAATATGGGAATATTGTTAAGATAAGACCAATGTGAGTGTTTGGTTACATTCTGTTGAATATGTAAAGATGATTCTATCAACTTCACATGTTATTCAATGAGGTTGAATAATGGATATCTCACCTGTGTTAATCACTTTATGGATGGGTGTCATTGGGTGAGTTACACACATGGTGAAAGTTTGTTTATCCTTAGACTTGAGATGCAAGCAGTTCTTGCATGTATGGATGGCATTTATTGATTTTAGTAAACCGCTATATTGAATAAGGTAGTTATAAAGGCTATTTTCAAAAATGCTTTAAAGTACTTATAGTCAAAATAGAATTTGTTCCTCTACGTGTTTGGGAGTTAGATACTTACTGGGCCCCTCGCTGGGTTGATCAGATATTTGCATGGCCATGCCCAAATGGTAGTTCAGATGATTCTTTTTACATTTGGTGATCTAGATCAATACAAATGCTAGAAATAGAATCGTTAAACTATGGAATGACTTTTGATCCATATACATATTTAACATTGTATCTGAAACAAAAGGATAGGACTGACTTAAACCATTAATGGCTGAGATGTTTACCGAAACTATACTTAGGTATTTCTTAGAGCATTGATGATATTACTATACTATTTGTCAATGTTAGTATGTTATATCCTATGACTGACATTCACAAGTGGGAGCTGTTGGTTTGTGCTCATGTCATCCGGATATTTATACGGCTGGAGATACGTGAGTCTATGGGGTCACACACGTATACACTTAGATATCATTCTATTAATGTGTATAATAATATAATTGTATATTTATTATATATATTAGGGAAAATGAATCTACGGCTGTTATACATGTAACTTAGGTATAGAACTTACTAAAACAACATTATTTTAATAAAAAAACATACCACACTCATAAAAACATATTGATGCTTGAGTTTCTTCCCCTGTTCTCATCACACTCACCATGAACCCTTAATGGGCTCTCTAAAATCACGATCAGAACCCTAATTCACTCTCAACACTTTCATTATTTGATCTCATGATTCATGTATGTATCTCATCTTTAAGATTGCTACTAGAACTTCATGTAATTTTTATTAACAACTACATGTAATCTCCTCTATGTTATAAAACATCTTATGTTATTTGTTTTCTGTGATATACTTCCATCATGAACTTTTATGCTAATAGACACTTTTTAGTTGTAAAATGGTACAGGACAATCCATTAGAAAATGAACCCACTAATGCTCTTTCAATTGATGATATCGATGTAAATGGTTATTTGATCAGTGATGTGGAACAAGATAACGGAAGTAATAGACCATATGATGTTGATGTAAGCCAGAGATGGGATGAAGTGAGAGTATTCATTCCTTTTTTGATGGGTTTGTTAATTCTAACACCATGTTGAATGAATTTGTAATTCAATATGATAAAGCTGTCAACTCTCGAAGAGCCGCAGAAGAAGATGAAGACTTTAAGACTAGGAAATCGAGGGCAGTTCTTTCGTCAGTGCATCCAATAAAAGAAAAAGCATGTAACTTGTTGGTATTAGTTGTGTTTATGTTATTCACTCTTTTTTCTATTATTCATTATGTTTCGTGTACCTTGATTCAGTAGGTAAATGTTATACTAGAAAGATTTTTGAAAAATTTGAAAAGGAATGGAAAGAAGCAACCAACAATCTAACTCACAGTTCTTTAAGCAAAAGTCTAGAACATGTCACTTATAGTGTCAGACAACTGAACGTCAAGAAAAAATGTTAGAGGACAGTCAACTTTAGTTTATTGAATAAGGTGGATGCTACATGTTCTTGCGCTATGTTTGAAACATATGGGATATTATGCAAGCATATACTGTATGTGATGAAAAAAAGCATGTTGAAACCCATCCTGATCAATATATTTTACCTAGGTGGACACTTGATTCCAGGTTCAAGGCTGGTAATCATAGTATCAGAATCAAATAAGTAAATGACGAAAGCGAAGTTAGTGCCTTAACTTTATGCTGTGTGCATTCTAACTCGACCAAAGCAATCAAACAAGCAAAGGACTGCCCTTCTGAGATAACGAGGCTAAACACTTTTTTGGTGAAATTCTTAAAAGACCAAATGAGTCGGAAAAAGGGTAAAAGAGCATGAGAATGTTCCTGAGGATAATTCTGTTGGGGTTTCTCAAGTAGACATGATGCCTTAAATATGTGTTCGGGATCCCGTTGGTATTACTACCACTAAAGGACGTACAAAAATTGCAACCAGAGTCAAACCTCCCATAGAACTACAAGGGAATAAAAAGAAGACTTGTTCATATTGTCATGAATTGGGTCACAACATCAC
>BQNB010128796.1:0-19222 GCA_026074375.1 Tanacetum coccineum
AAATTAAACTTAAATCAACAATTTTTGAAGTATAGTCGATATCAATAATTTAAGTTCAAATTTATACTTAAATTTTCTAAAAAGAAATTTTCTCTATATCGTGGTATTATGTTAAAAAAAGGAAAAAATGAGGTAATAATAATAATAATAAAAACTATGGGCTAATAAAAGTTTACTGCATCTTGCCGGCTTACAACCGATGTTGCAGTCTTCTAAATAAGGCACATAGTAATTATCTGAGGCTAATAAAAGTTTACTGCATCTTGCCGGCTTACAACCGATGTTGCAGTCTTCTAAATAAGGCACATAGTAATTATCTGAGGCTAATAAAAGTTTACTACATCTTGTCGGCTCACAACCGATGTTGAAGCCTTCTAAAAGGTCGAGGATTTCCTTAGTTTAAAGAATGAATAATTATATTAAGTGTAATATATGTGTGATTTAATAAATATAGGGAAAATCTCTTTTTCTTAAATTTAAATATGCTTTTGAACTAAGACTATTTCGTTTTAAGTTGTGATTTTATGCATATACAGGAAATCCAGGGGTGTTGAAACCGAAGGTCCGTGAGTCCCGATACTAGTCTCTGTGGGGTGTCAAAAGCCTGGTCACTTAGCCGCAAGGTTGGGATGTGCCGAGACGAAAGTCGCTACATGGGATGATCTCGCCTTCAAACTCATTACTTTTGGGTAGAACGTGAAGCATAGAAATTTTGCAAAACGTTTGATCTATTGTTGAAATTCGAAATAAGCACATTCACCTAAGATATAATAATTGTCGGGAGCGAAAAGTTTCACAAGGTACAAGTATGAGTAGTGTTAGCATCTTAGCTTGTATGTAACGGTGATTTCATGACCCTAAAAGTTATAAGAATAACGAAAGTCCAAACATATTAGTTAGTTGCTTAAAAAGAAAAGTACAAAAAATGAGAAAAAGGGAAAAATACAAAAATATGTGTGATAATAAGTGTAAATGTTTAAAAATGGTCAAAACGGGGCTTTTCAAAACTATTGATTTTTTAATTCCCCTCGATGAACACTTAGCTACTTTTCGAGGTAATTAGTCGAGGGGGATTGAGATTCTTGGTTTTCTAAAATGTTTACTTATGGCATTGCGTGAGGACACGGCAATAGTTTAGTATCAGGGATTTTGGTATGTGCTTAATTACACATACCTTTTACCTATAAAAACGTGCCTAAAATGACCAAAATATACCAAAAATACTTTGTATTTGTGTGTTTTGTGATTTATGATTGTGCAGGTAACGGGTATTCTCAAAAGGTCAAAAACGAAGCCAATACCGACGAAACCAAGCACGGGAATGAAAAAAGCGTAAAAAGTCAAAGTCAAAGTCAAAGTCAAAGACGAAGCCGAATTCGAAGAAATCTTAAATGGGCTAACCCGTACCCATTTAATAGGTCGGGTCAGCCCATTAAACCTTTATCTACAAAACTTTTAAGTTTAAAAAGCCCTAAGTCCATTAAACCATTACCCGGCTTAATCAAAAGCCCAAACCATACACCCTTAACCCATTTACACCACAAGTCCCTAACACCTTACATCGTTAGTTCTCAAGGACTAACATTGTTAGTCCAAAAGGACTATATGATGCAACTTCATAACAAACCCCGTTAACCTTTAACCCTGTTATCTCCCAAAACCCATTTCCCGCCAAAGATACTATTCATTATCCCTTTCACCTATCACCTTGAAACAAGACAAACCAAAGTCACACCCCCTCAACCCCACTCTACTAAACACCAAATGCCACTTTGTCAATCCTCTAAATCCCCATTCGTCAAGGATTAAAGACAAAGAATGGATGGCTTGGATGATAGAACTTGGAGAACACTCAAGATTGAAGGCCGAGATTGATTCTTGACTCACTCACATAACTAACACACCTCTCCATTGTCTCAGTGAAGAAACACAAGTCCAAGAACCTAAGGCTTTGAATTTTATCTATATATAGGACCCTTTGTAAGCCTTCAAAGGCATGTAGTTTTTATCTAGTTTTTAGTTTTAGTTTTTCAGCTTATATTAGTTTGTTTTAACTTATTGTACTTCTTTAAAAAGCTTTGTACTGTTTCATTCAAGTTTAATGAAAATTAAGTTTTTATGTTAAATCTATTTTTAAGTTAATGTACTTTGTGTTTTAAAAACGTTTTATAAGCTCACAAAAGCTCTTTTTAACTCATACTTAAGCTGTTAACTTAAGCACTATAAGTTTTTCTATAACTTATAGTTTTTAAGTCTTTTACCAAAATTCACTCAAAAAGGCTAAAAATAGATGATAAGCCAAACCTGGATGGGCTTATGAGTTTCACTAGCTTGTCTTTGACAAACTAGAGCTTGTAGATCAGCTTATTGTAAGCTTATTTGCCCTATTTTGAGCAAGGGCTTTGTAAGTTTCTCAATTTTAAGTTTTATCTCATAAACTGTCATAGCTTATTGTACTGCTTATTTCTGGCTTTATTCTTGCTTATTTATGCTTATTCACCATGTTTATTGCTTATTCTGTTTGTCTAGTAGTTTGTAGCTCATTTGATTAAGTTTTCATGAAATATTGGTTTTTATAGCTTAAGATTGCTTATTCTGTCTTGCTTATATTCAGTGCTTATTTCTTATTGAAACTTGCTTAATATTGTTTATATAAGTTATTTATCATCTGGTCTTTAAGAAACCTTAGCTTAAAATCTATTAATCAGTTTAAAAAGGTTGAAATCATTGTTTAAAGGGGTGTTTGGTTTAACTGTGTTCATGGGTCAAAAGGGGACAAAATCAATTGTGCTTTTGGGTCATCATAGTTTAAACCTCAATTTGATAATAAAATCAGATTCAAAGTCTTTCAAGTTTAAAAATCAAGTTTTAGGTCCTAGCTAACCATAGTGTTAAACTGTGGTGTTTTAAGTTTGATTAATCAGCTTATTTGCTTAGATTCTTGTTAGGTCCTTGTAGGCATCATTTTCATGCTTGTTTTAAGTCTTTAATGCAGTAAGATTGGAGTAGTCTAAGTATGCATTTGCCTTTGTGGTTTTAATACACAATCTGTCACTTGTATGTTTAAGTCTTAGAGTTTTAAAAAGCCATTTTTAAATCACAAATTTAGATAAGTTAAAATTAGTTTTAGGATCTAATTTTCTTAGCATTAGTTCTTTAGATATAGGTCTTTATCTGTTTCAACTTATTTTGTAGTCTAAACATATTTTACTAGCTTAAAATTAGGTCTTAACTTTACCTTTTGTCTTTTTAAAAACTAAAAAAATCAGCAACTACTGAGAGTAACAGCCTTTTTCATAAGCCTTTTAAACAGCTTACTTGATTTTCAAAATGTTTTCTGATTGAAGATTTAGATAGGTTGTTGTAAAAGCTTTTCAGTGCTATAAGTCTCTAAGCCATAAGGATCCATTTTCTAGCTTAAAAATAAGCTAGAAAGTGCCCTTGTAGGCTGTTGTAGTAGTTTTTGGCAAATTTAGCTTGTTTGCTTTTCTAAGCTTATTGGCTTTGCTTTATTTATGTTTAGTCCTGCTTATTAGTTTAGTTTTAAGGTACTGTTAACTTATTTAGTTTAGGTTAGAGCTTATTCAAGCTTATGAGCTTTTTCAGTTTAGAATTCTAATTTAAAAGCCTTTTAAGAGATTCTGTCACTTTAAGCTTAGTCTAGCTCTTTTTATTTGCTTATTTTTGTTCCATAATGCTTATTAGGTATAGCTTATTGTTTGTTGTTAGCTTATTTGCTTTTTCATCAGCTTATTAAGTCTAAAAAAGGCCAACAATTTAGCTCTTTAAGTCTTGGTGTAAAAAGCCAAAACTGTCACTTATTTTAGCTTATTTCAGGCTTATTCCTATGTTTTCATAAGAAGTGCTTTCACAAAAATTGCTTATTTTTAAAGTGTAACACCCCCAAAATACGGGTTGCAGCAGAATATTGAATATCCGAGGGTTTTACATCATAGATCAATAGCACAAGATATGAGAACGACCACTAACGTGTCGTTTTAATAAAAAGATAAATTGGGTTAACAAAATACTTGTTCATTACATAAGCTCATGGCTTCAAATTGTTCGACAATATAAGTAAAGATTTTGGTTTATAACAAATGTTCCCAAAATGTAATATGACCCAAATCTTTAGTATTGACTTTCTCCAAAGAGTGACCCCCAATGTATCTGGGCATCTCGTGCGTTATTGACCTGAGAAAAACATGCTTAAAACGTCAACATAAAGTTGGTGAATTTATAGATTTATGTAAATCAATTATAGGACCGCAAGATTTCCAAGTGTATGATTAAGCAACAGATTCAAACATCATAAAAAGTAATTACGTTTTTCTAAGCTCATTACACTCAAGCTCGACATGTATGAATGTAATAAATTGCCAACAATGCCCGTGAATGATGTTTTAACCCGTAACATCCCAAATCCGACATGGTATACATTTGTTGTCCGGCAAACCGGCACAATGAGCGCTACTCACCCAAACATGGACGTCAATCCCAAATATATCTATTTATAACACTCGCGCTTACAATCTAGTAATTGACAGTTCATGATAAAGGGCTCAGTGGGTTATCGCTACTTATGCAAAACACGTAATCATTGTATAAAATGTACCCTTGCGTCTAATTTGTAAAACAAAGCATGTTCTCACCTCAAAGATGTAAAACATTTAGATAATTGTAAAGCATGGGGCTATGAACTCACCTTAGTAGGTAGTCCTCTGTGAATGATAAATATATTCAAGTATGGCAAATGAATCACACCGTTAAATACCTAAGTAAATATGGCCAGTCTTTGTCTACAAGTTTAGGCTAACGACTTATTGCATAAACTACAACAAATTGCTAATTTATATATACTATTATCACTTGTGTGGTGGTGCACATGTTTATTGTATTTGTCTTTACTTGTTGGCTCTTGGGGAGGTATACGATTACAGACGTTCAAGTATATGTATAAACATTATTAATAAATATACATATTTATTAAGTCGTGTTTTAATTTGTATAATATCCGGTAAATATTATAACTTGTCCGAGTAGTTAAGTGTTTATTAAAATCACTTTCGTTCATACAATACCCTTAGGTTTTCTATATTTACAAAAACAGTCCCTATGTTTATGAAAATATAATATTTACATTTTAAACCCTTACGTTTCCACATTCACACCTTTAGTCCTTCAACTTTACAAAAATTTCACTTTAGGTCCTTATACCTTCAAAACAGCCCTTTAAGTTTCAGAAGTGACAAAACAGTCCCTAAAACTTTATAAATCCAGTTTTGACAGTTTTAACCCTTAAGTTTGCAATTTGACACTTTTAGTCCCTTAACTTGTAAAAATCGCATTTTAAGCCCAATTAAGATTTGAAAAGTGGTAAAAGGTTTCATTGGGCTCCAATAAGCTACATAAGCTGTGGTAGCTTATAAATAAGCTCGGATGAGCTTATTTTAGCTTATTGGGCCTTTTGGGTCCGTTAAGGTCCATTAAGCAAATTAAAGGTCCAATAAGGATTCTAAAAGCACATAAGCTCTCATTAAGCTCATTTAAGCTTAATGAAACTGTTAATGCTAAAAAATAAGCTCGGGTGAGCTTATTTGAGCTTATTGGGCTTATTAGACTCGTTAAAGCCTATTAAGCAAATAAATGGTCCATTTAAGATTCTAAAAGTACAGAAGCACTCATTTGGCTTATATAAGTTTATGTGAAATTATTAAGCTAAAAAAAATAAGCTCGGGTGAGCTTATTTGAGCTTATTAGGCTTGTTAGCCCAATAACCTTAACCCGAAATGTTTCAAAGGGTCCATTAAGGTTTTATAACATAATCCAACTTATTTTCTAGTCTTAATAAGCACTTTTAAGTGGTTTTTATTGTTTGACTTATTTATAAGCCAATAAGCTTTGTTAATGGGCTTTTAGGTCCCATTAAGAGCTCGTTAAAGTTTATACATGATCCAACTAGTCCAATTTAGGTCCATTAGCTTTTATAGGTTTATAATAAACTCATTAAGCTACATAAGCTCTTAAATAAGCTGTCCAAGCTTATTCGTGGCTTATGGATTTATTTGGCTATGGTAGTGGGCTGCTAAGCCCAATAAGGGTCCAGTTAGGTTCCTAATGTATTATTGAGGTCCATGTAAGTCCAATAAGTATATTAGACCCCTTAATAAACTCAAGGAGCTTATCAATAAGATGTGGGTCTTATAGCCGCAGCCTGTTGGGCCTGTTTGGCCCATTAGTGGGCGGTTGGGTTTAAATGAGCCCTTTAGTGGCCTGTTAAGGTTTCTCATGCACATTATTTTCCCCAACGAGCTCAAGAAGCCTTATAAGCCTTCGATAAGCTCAATTGAGCTTATTTATAAGCTGTGGGCCTCAACTAACAGACTGTTGGGCCTATTAACATTCGTTAATGGACTATTGGGTCCAACAAGGTCCGTTAGTAGCCCATTAAGCCTATTAGTGATATAAATGGCTTGTTAGGACTACTAGCACCAAAACAAGTTTATTTAGCTTACATATGAGTCGAGTTTATCACATGTAATCGTCCTATTAGTTAGTATACTCTTACCAAGCCACGCCATTATGTTTTTCGTGAAAAGTTTACGTGTGGTTTTCATGTATTTCGTACATACGAGTTAGTGATCATATAGGTTTCCCTTTCTTTCAATTACATGAATACGTTTAATGCATTAGTTCATTTTTAAATCATGTTTTACATCTCTTAGCACCTCACAAGTGATAATAGATATGTGTATATGCGTATAACATGTATGCTTTGCATTTAGCATGCATAAGCTCATGTTAGTTTGTTATCTACCAACTAACGTGACCAAATCGATTAGAAATCAAAGAAACCATTATGATATGAATGAGTATAAGCTTGGTACGCAACTTACAATAGTTCTAGTGATCGGTTTCGAGTTGGACGTGTAGAAGTAAGTAGAAACAACTCGAATGGAATGACAACCCAAATTTCATGCTTAACCTTGCTCCTAAAACCTTATCCTTCACTTGAATTGTAACACCCCCAAATTGGGTCGCAGCGGAATAAGGGTCCGGGGCGTGTTACTTCTCAGATCAATAACACAAGATAATATAAGAACGACCAAAAAGTCATTTAAAACTGATACATTGGATTTAATAAAGTATGTGTTACAAAAGCCCCTTTAATGCATGACTTTAAAATATAACCACCAATGTATCCTTCGCACCTTGTGCTTAATGACCTCCTGAAAAACATTGCATTTAAAAAACCATTAATCGGTTCATAATGCTTATTAAACAACAAGAATTGAATAATTTTTATGTTTAAGGATTAAAAGTGGTTATTGGTTTGAGTCTAGGTAAGTCTAGGTATTTCCGGAGTGTGTCTAAAGGTATTTTATTACGAAACGTAATCCTTTTACGTGACCAATAAAAATAAAACACGCAAAGTCAATAATTATCTTTCTAATAATTACATAACACTTGCTTGACGTAAACCTTAATTTATTTGGTGACCGTTTACGTTATATGATTTATTTCTAGTCTTGATTCGCGATTTAGCTTAAAGGTTAAATTAAAAGTAGACGCGTACCGGACTAAAATAAATAGTGAAGAATAATAGAAGTCGTAAAATGACCTGAAAATCTAAAATGTTACACTATAACCCACCAGTTAACCCAAATGATCAACAAGACAATTCTGAAACCCCTATCAATTTCGATAGTGATGATGAAGAAAACGAAGAACCTACACCACAACCAAAAACTCAAGATCCCAAACCAGTCAAAGAAACTCCGTTACCCAAACCATACAAACCAAAAATCCCGTATCCTCAACGTCTAAGGAAAGAGAAAATGGAAGCCCAATACGGAAAATTTCTAGACATGATCCGTGTCGTTCGAATCAATGTACCTCTTATCGACGTCTTAGCCGGAATGCCTAATTATGGCAAGTTTCTCAAGGAACTAATAAGCAACAAACACAAAATCGAACAAATTTTTGCCGCTTTCTTAAGCGATGAAAGTTCAGCAATGATCCAAAACAAAGTTCCACCCAAACTTGGATACCCCGAAAGCTTCCTTATTCCATGTAATTTCACCAAAACTTTCTCCTGCAATGCCTTAGCCGATCTTGGTGCTAGCATTAACGTTATGGACGTATTCCCTTAATGTTCAAACTAACTCTTGAAACTCTTAAACCTACCATAAGAGCGTGAGATTAGCTGACAATCCTTCCAATATCCTGTTATAATAGCTGAAAATATGCTTGTTGAAGTTTGGTAAATTCACCTTTTCCAGCCAATTTGTTATTCTCAGAAATGGAAACATAGCAAAGTTTCCCCTCATCTTGGGAGGTTGAAAGGAAAAATTTGAGGGAAATGAACCATTTCTTCACACCTGCTGATGAAAGTTATTCGAGTTAAACAGAAACAACTGAATCTTGAGTTGGGAACTGAAACTAGTGATCTTCAATCATCATTTTGCGATAAACACTTCCTATTCGAAATGAAGATACCCCTGTTTCAGTATCGATGTCATTGATGAAATCTTAGAAGAAGATTTCAATGCTCTTCTAGACGAAGGTAGTAAAATCCTCCATTCCATCGAAGGAACCCTTCTTGAAGAAGAAATCTTTACTGAATTCGATGAATTCATGGCAATGACTGTCGATGAAAACTCTGACTCTGAATCCGATACCGAAGAACCACCATTCGAGAAAATCACCATCAATACAGATTATAAAATCAAAACATCCCTTGAAGAACCTCCTACGGATCTTGAACTTAAACCCCTTCCTGATAATCTGGAATATGTTATTCCATGGAAGAACCCTCTTTTCTTCCTGTTATCATATCATCTCAGCTTTCCAAAGAAAAGAAAGACAAACTTGTATCCGTCCTAAAAAAAATACAAGGAAGCTTTTGCCTGAAAACAACAAACATTCCTGGTATTTGCCCATCGTTCTGCAAACACAAGATACAACTTTTGGATGACAAGAAACCAGTTGTCCAAAAACAAAGAAGGTTGAATCCAAATATGCAAGAAGTTGTTAAGAAAGAAATCATAAAACTCTTGGATACCGGTATTATTTATCCAATTATCGATAGTCCTTGGGTTAGTACTATTTACTGTGTATCAAAGAAAGGTGGTATTACAGTCGTCACTAACGAAAAAGATAAACTTATCCTAACAAGAACCATTACGGGTTGGCGAGTATGCATCGATTATCGTAAACTCAATGAAGCAACCACAAAAGATTATTTCCCTTTGCCATTTATGGATCAAATGTTAGAAAGACTCGCAGGGAATAAATATTTCTGTTTCCTCGATGGTTTTTCTGGATATTTTCAAATTCCTATCGATCCTAATGATCAAGAGAAAACAACGTTCACATGTAATAATGCGAATGCCTTTCGGACTATGTAATGCTCCTGCCACATTCCAAAGGTGCATGCTGGCAATCTTTTACGATATGATCAAAGAATCAGTCGAAGTATTTATGGATGATTTATTCATCTTCAGAAACTCTTTTGACAAATGTCTAAACAACCTCGATAAAATGCTCCAGCGTTGTAAAGATGCTCATCTTGTCCTAAATTGGGAAAAATGTCACTTCATGGTCAAAGAAGGAATTGTGCTTGGACACAAAGTGTCCAGCGCAGGACTTGAAGTCGGTCAAAGCAAAATCGATGTAATTCCTCAAAACTTCTACCCCCTACTAATATTAAAGGTATTAGAAGCTTTCTTAGACATGCCAATTTTTACCGATGTTTCATTAAAGATTTCTTGAAAATTTCCAGACCTCTAACTAAGCTGCTTGAAAAGGATACTCTATTTGAATTCGATGAGAATGTCAAGAAGCAATTCGATTTATTGAAGAGAAACTCACAATGTGCTCCTGTGATTGTAAGCCCTATTGGAATCTTCTATTTGAATCTAATGTGTCATGCAAGTGATTCTGCAGTTGGATATTTAGGTCGAAAAAGATAGGTAAAAACTTTTCACCCAATCTATTTCTCAAAGAAAACCCTTAACCCATGCTCAAACAAAATACACCATAACCGAAAAAGAACTTATGGGTTGTAGTTTTGCATTGACAAATCAATCCTAATTGTTGGGATTAAAAGCTTCATAAGGCTGTTTGGAATTACTGCTGCTCTTATCAAAGTTAGTGTTGCTCAAGAAGAAAGGATTTGTTTACTAACTGCTGAGCAAAAAAGATTTGTAAAAATACGCTAACCATAGTACTTAGTCCAGTATAAATTAAGTACTGCTAGTGTAACTTTATAACTGCTAGTATATGTTAGTATCTGCTAGAGTAAAAGTTTAGTACTGGCTGGTAGGAGATTGAAGAAAATGTTCCTAAGTATTACTACTGCTTGTACACATTAAGTATGTTGGTGTATTTTAGTTATTGCTGCTAGTGTTCAGAGTAATTGCCTAGCTGTACAAAAGTTACAACTGCTGACAGAGTTACAACTACTAATGGATAAAGACTGATTGAAGAAAAAGATTGTTTATGTGATATGTATGAGATATTTTTATAAAAGATACGTATAAGTTATTTGTTTAGGAGATCATGATAACTTAGAAAAATATTGTAAGCCAGTTAGGACTCCTTGGTGTATAAAAGGAGGTCCTAGGGCATAGAGATTGATATTTTCATTG
This sequence comes from Tanacetum coccineum, assembly GCA_026074375.1. Taxonomy (NCBI): domain Eukaryota; kingdom Viridiplantae; phylum Streptophyta; class Magnoliopsida; order Asterales; family Asteraceae; genus Tanacetum; species Tanacetum coccineum. The sequence goes on from BQNB010128796.1 coordinate 10,653, forward strand.
TTCTGTCAATCTATTCGTAGCTTCAAGGTTTTGTAAACCCTAACACTATTAAGAGTGTTCGTATTATATTAAGGCTGAAAGTTTGGTAAATTGTTTTGTTATTAATCTTATTCATTACTGTTTCATTGAAATTCTTCTTAGTATTATTAACTAGATTCCGCATAGTCTTTGATATTCACAACCAAAGTTTCTATCATAGTTATTTTGGATTTATTCAATACAACTTAGGATTATACAAGCTAAGCAAAATATATTTTATTGGGATTAACAAGTGGTATCAGAGCTTGTAAAAAGCTTTGAATAAGAAGAACCTTTACTACACACAAGATCTACTTTTTCAAGAAGCAATGGACTTTCAATCTACTTAAACCATCAAGCTACCCATACTCCAAACTGGTGAGTATGATCTCTGGAAGATGGGGATGGAGCAATACCTATAGTGCATTGATTACACTCTATAGGAGATCATAGAAAATGGTAATGCATCCATAGTAACAAAAACTGTTGATGTTAAGGAGACTGTTATCCCTCCTACAAGTGTTGAAGAGAAGGCACAAAGAAGGGTAAAGTTGAAGGCAGGAAGCACTTTGTTGATGGCCTTACCTAATAAGCATCAATTAAAGTTCAACTCATACAAGGATGCTAAGACACTGATGCAAGCTATTAAGAATAGATTTGGAGGTAATACGGCTACAAAGAAAACTCAGAAAAATCTACTGAAGAAGCAATATGAAAACTTTGCTGCATCTAACACAGAAGTGATTGAGCAAACTTATGAAAAGCTTTAAAAGCTAATTAGTCAACTAGAGATGCATGGTGAAGTCATCCCTCAAGAAGACATCAATCAGAAGTTCTTGAGAAGTTTGTCACAAGAATGGACTATGCACACTATTGTATGGAGGAACAGACCAAAGATTAAGACATTAAGTTTGGATGACCTCTTTAACAACCTGAAGGCTTATGAATCAGAGGTCAAGAGGACATCTAGCATCACCACAAACTCACATAATTGTAGCCTTTCTGTCCTTAAGCAGCACTAACAGAGCAGTTAATACTCCTCAGGGTGTTAATACTGCTAGCACTCAGGGTGCTGCTGATAGCTCAACAACTGTTGAAAATTTGAGTGATGCTGTGATTTATTCCTTCTTTGCTAGCCAACCAAGTATTCCACAACTAGATAATGAAGATCTATAACAAATCAATCCTGATGATCTAGAAGAGATGGATTTGAGGTGGAACATTGCTATGCTGACTATGAGGGCAAGAAGATTCCTAAAGAATACTGGAAGGAAGCTGGACATGGCCAACAAAGAAAGAATTGGGTTTGACAAGTCCAAGGTGGAGTGTTTCAACTGCCACAAGAGAGGACACTTTGCAAGGGAGTGCAGGGCACCCAGGAATCAAGACAGCAGAAACAGGGAGCCTACCAGAAGGACTGTGCCAGTTGAGGAAACTACTTCAAACATTTTCTGGCTTTAATTTGGCAAAATCTTGGGTACTTTTTATATATAATTAAGCATTTATCAAAGGTCCAACCAATTTTGCTCTCATGGCTTATTCTTCAACAAGTTTAAGTTCTTCTACAAACTCTAAGGTATCTAATGACTTAAATTGTTGTTCATCTTGTTTAGAATGTGTAAAAGATCTAAAAGAACAAAATGAACAATTAGTTAAAGACTTAAGAACAGCTAGGATAAGTGTTGTCTCTTATAAAACTGGTTTAGAATCTGTAGAAGCTAGACTGTTAGTCTTTAAGAAAAATGAGTTTGTGTATGAGGAAGATATAAAACTCTTAAAACGTGAAATCTATTTAAGAGATTTAGATATTACAGAGCTTAAAAGGAAGTTGGAGTTGGTTACAAAAGAAAAAGATAAGGTTTAACTTACAGTACAAAAATTTGAAAATTCATCAAAAAGCCTAAGTGAACTTCTAGACAGACAGATAATGGATAAGTGTAAAATAGGATTAGGGTATAATGTTGTCCCACCTCCCTATACTGGGAATTTTATGCCACTAAAACCTAATTTAGTTTATCCTAGTCTAGATGATTTTGTTGATGTGAATGAGTCTGCTAGTGAGTCTATAGTTGAAAAGCCTATTGTTGAGACTAATGAACCTAAGACTGCTAGGAAAGAAGATGGATCCCCAATTATAGAGGATTGGGTGTCTGAAAGTGAGGAAGAAGATGTGCCTAAGATTAAAAGTGTTAAGATGTTTAATAAACCTAGTTTTGCTAAGATAAACTTTGTTAAGTCTACTAAGCAAGTAAAATCTCTTAGGAAAACATCAATATATTTCAGTCCATCTAGAAGTCCTAGGGGAAACTATAGAGAAACTTTAACAAACAGATGTCTCAAAAATTTAGGGAGTAATTTTGAGATGTTCAACAAAGCTTGTCATGTCAATGTTGTGGTAGTTTTGATCATTTGAAGAATAATTGCAATAACTGGTATAATAATCAAAGGTTTGCAAAACCAGTTATGGGACCAATGATTCAAGGGTAAACTAAACACAATTCTCTAAATTAACTCACCCCAGTCCAAAAAGGAACATGGTTCCAAGAACAGTCTTATCTAGGTCTGGCCCAATTTCAGTTAATACTGTTAGACCAGTTAATACTGTTCAACCAAGAACAATAGTGAATAATGCAGGACCCATGAAAAATGTTATTAATAATGCATATTCAACATGTAGAAGGCCTGTTAACAATATTACAACGCTAATAATAGTATTTTCATAAAAGGTTAATACTGTTAAGTGAGCAAGGGTTAATACTGCTAGGCCAAAAGCAGTTATTAGTGCTGTTAAGGGAAATAAGGGAAATGCTATTAAGCCCTCAGCATGTTGGGTTTGGAGACTAAAGCACAAAGTTTTAGACCATGTCTCCAGAAACATTGGTGCATCAATGTCCTTTAAAAGATTTTACTATATTGATGCACAAGGCAGATCCAAGTCAGTAATGGCTTGGGTCCCCAAAAGAAACTAATTTTCCTACCATTATGTGCAGGGAAATCCACAGCAAGATTTGAAGAATAAAAGAGTGATTGACAGTGGATGCTCTAGGCACATGACAGGAAACAGATCCTATCTTACAGATTATGAAGAAATTGATGGAGGATTTGTTGCCTTTGAAGGTAATTCCAAAGGAGGAAAAATTACTAGGAAAGGTAAAATAAAAACTGGTAAATTGGATTTTGAAGATGTGTATTTTGTAAAGGAACTAAAGTTTAACCTCTTCAGTGTCTCACAAATGTGTGACAAGAAGAATAGTGTTCTTTTTACTGATACTGAATGTGTTGTTCTGTCTCCAGACTTTAAGTTAACTGATGAAAGTCATGTTTTGCTTAAAGTTCCTAGAAAGGATAACATGTATAGTGTTGATTTAAAGAATGTTGTTCCTCAAGGAGGTCTCACTTGTCTCTTTGCAAAAGCCACACCAGATGAATCTAATCTTTGGCATAGAAGGCTTGGACATGTAAATTTCAAAACAATGAATAAACTGGTAAAAGGGAAATCTTGTAAGAGGTTTACCTTTAAAACTTTTTGAAATTAATCAAACCTGTGTTGCTTGTCAGAAGGAAAAGCAACACAGAGCTTCTTGTAAGACCAAAACAATCAGTTCAATCAGTCAACCTTTACAAATGTTGCATATGGATTTGTTTGGCCCAACATTTGTAAAGAGTTTAATGAAAAAGATGTACTGCCTAGTTGTCACAGATGATTTTAGTAGGTTTAGTTGGGTTTTCTTTTTAGCAACTAAGAATGAAACTTCTGAAATCCTTAAAACATTCATAACATGCATAGAAAATCTAATAGACCTTAAGGTGAAAGTGATTAGATGTGACAATGGAACTGAATTCAAGAATAGGGTCATGAATCAGTTCTGTGAAATGAAGGGTATTAAGAGGGAATTTAGTATTGCTAGAACTCCACAACAAAATAGAGTAGTTGAAAGGAAAAATAGGACACTAATAGAGGCAGCTAGGACTATGCTAGCTGAATTAAAATTACCAACAACTTTCTGGGCTGAAGCAGTTAATACTGCTTGTTATGTCCAAAATAGGGTGTTAGTTATCAAGCCTTACTATAAGACCCCTTATGAACTTTTTCTAGGTTGAAAACCTGCCTTAAGCTTCATGAGACCATTTGGGTGTCATGTTACAATCCTTAATACCATAGATCACCTAGGTAAATTTAATGGAAAGGCTGATGAAGGTTTCTTTGTAGGATACTCTACCAATAGCAAAGCATTCAGAGTATTCAACAGTAGAACTAGGATAGTAGAAGAGAACCTGCATGTTCAATTTAGTAAGAATACACCTAATATTGCAGGAAGTGGACCTAATTGGCTTTTTGATATAGATGCACTAACAAATTCTATGAACTATAAGCTAGTTGTTGCAGGGAATCAGTCTAATGGTAATGCAGGTACAAAAGCATGTGATGATGCATGTAAAGCTAGAGTGGAGACAGTACTTGGAAAAGATTACATACTGATACCATTATAGACTCAAGATCCACCATTCTCTTCTAGTCCAAAGAATTCTCCTGATGCTGGATTCAAACCATCAAGGGAGGAGGAAAAGAAGGATGCTAAAAATCAAGGGAATGAAGGTGGTAAGCCAAGTACAGAGGAGCCAAGAATTAATCAAGAAAATGATGCAAGTGTTAACAGCACTAACAATATTAATACTGTTAGTCCAACTGTTAATGCTGATAGCATAGAGGATAATGGTTTAACTGTTAATGCTGCTAGCAACATAAGTAATACATTGATCCAAAAACAATAGGGGGGGGGGGGGGGGGGGGGGGGGGGGGGGGGGGGGGGGGGGGGGGGGCATTGAACTTCCAAAAGATGTTAAATATGCCTGAATTGGAAAAGACATTGTATTTTCAGATGATGATAGAAGATGGTGATGCAGAGCTGACTTGAACAATTTAGATGCATTTATGCCTGTTAGTCCTATTTCAACTACAAGAATACACAAAGATCATCCAGTTGAACAAATTATTAGAGACTTGAATTTAGAACCTTAAACAAGAAGAATGACAAAGAATTTGAAAGAACATGGTTTGTTTAGTTCAGTTCAGCAAAGAACAAACCATAAAGACTTTCAAAATTGCTTATTTGCTTGCTTTTTATCATAAGAAGAACCCAAAAAGGTAATCCAAGCATTGAAGGATCCAAGTTGGACAGAAGCTATGCAGGATGAGCTTCTACAATTCAAATTACAAAAGGTTTGGACCTTGGTGGATTTATCAAATGGCAAAAGGGCATAGGCACAAATGGATTACCAGGAACAAAAAGATGAAATTAGGCATTTGTGATAAAGAACAAAGCAGATAGATACTCAAGGGTACATACAAGAACAAGGGATTGACTATGATGAAGTTTTTGCCCCTATTGCCAGAATTGAAGCAATTAGGCTATTCTTAGCCTATGCCTTATTTAAAGACTTTATGGTGTACCGGATGGATGTCAATAGTACTTTTGTTTATTGTAAGATTGAAGAGGAAGTCTAAATGGTTTGGTCACCTTAGGATTTTGAAAGAACAAGACTTCCCCTGACAGAGTTTAACAAATAGAAAAGGAGCTCTCTATGGTTTTGCATCAAGCTCCCAAAGCTGTGGTATGAGACCATTGTTCTACTATTTGTTTGGAAAATAGGTTCAGAAGATAGATAGACAAAACTTTGTTTATCAAGAGGGACCAAGGTGATATTCTGATAGTACAGGTATATGTAGATGATATCATTTTTGGGTCTACAAAGAAGAAGTTATGCACAGAGTTTGAAAAGATGATGCATAAGAAGTTTTAGATGAGTTCTATGGTGAACTCACATTCTTTCTAGGACTGCAAGTGAAGCAGAAAGAAGATGGAATTTTTATAAGCCAAGACAAGTATGTGACTGAGATTTTGAAGAAATTTGGCTTTAGTGATGTCAAAACAGCAAACACACCCATGGAAACCCATAAGCCTTTGCTCACAGATATAGATGGTGAAGATGTAGATGAACACATGTACAGATCAATGATCGGCTCATTGATGTATCTTACTTCTTTAAGACCAAATATAATGTTTGATGTATGTGTATATGCCAGATTCCAAGTTAACCCTAAAGTGTCACATCTTCATGTTGTGAAAAGAATTTTTAGATTTCTTAATGGTTAACCTAAATTAGGCCTTTGGTATCCTAAGAATTTACCTTTTGACTTGGTGGCATATACTGACAATGACTATGCATGAGCAAGCTTAGATAGGAAGTCCACAACAGGAGGTTATCAATTCCTAGGATGTAGATTGATTTCATGGCAGTGTAAAAAGCAGACTGTGGTTGCTAATTCCACAACAAAAGCTAAATATGTAGCTGCTTCAAGTTGTTGTGGCCAAGTGCTTTAGATTCAAAATCAATTACTTGATTATGGGTATAAATTTATGCATATAATGATCAATATTGATAATGAGAGTACTATATGCGTAGTGAAGAACCTTGTTTTTCACTCAAAGACAAAGCACATTGAGATTAGACATTACTTCATCAGAGATTCCAATGAAAAGAAGCTAATTCAAATGATCAAGATTCATACTGATAAGAATGTTATATATTTGCTTACAAAAGCATTTGATGTAAGTAGATTTCAATATTTGATTGCCCGTATTAGAATGCTTAATCTTTAAAGTCCTGATTAAGAAAATGGTGAGGTAAATGAATTAGAGAGAAGTTGTGATTTAAAAAAACAGAAAGAGAGATGTGTGATAAAAACAGACAAAGTGATTTAATGAGAAAAAAAATTAAGAGAAGTTGTGAGTTGAAAAACAGAAAGAGAGATGTGTGATAAAAACAGACAGAGTGATTTAGTGAGAAAAAGAAATAAGAGAAGTTGTGAGTTGAAAAACAGAAAGAGAGATGTTTGAAAAAAACAGACAGAGAGAATTGTGAGCTAAAAGAATTAAGAGAAATCAAAAACAGACAGAGAGAATTGTGAGCTAAAAGAATTGAGAGAAATCAAAAACAGACAAAGAGAATTGAGAGCTAAAAGAATTGAGAGAAATCAAAAACAGACAGAGAGAATTTGTAAAAATACTAATTTAATGATGGAAATGCTTATTAGAAAGGAATTAGAGTTAATGATGGTGATTCAAAGTTAATGCTGGTGATTCAAAGTTAATGCTGCTAGGCATAACTTACTACTGCTAGTTGTAAGTTAATGTTGCTAGGCTTAATTTACTACTGAGTTACTACTGTTGGGTTACTTACTACTGCTAGTTGAAAGTTAATGTTGTTAGGCATAACTTACAACTGCGAGTGAACGTTAAACGTAGAGGTATTTATATAAATACTTCGATTAAGGGTGTCATTCAAACTTTTACTTGATTTCAATCTTTGTTAGGAATTATTGTAAACAGACTTAAGTCTGGTAGTTATAGAGTTAAGTATGGTAGACATAGTTAAGTCTTAACTCTGCCAGTACTAAGTTAACATTTGTAATGGTTGGCTGATTGAAATGTTGCTTTTGTTTTACACAGCAAGAGCAGCACTAACAAGGTTAAGTCTAGTCATACTAGTGTCCTACATACTTTATACTACCTTCTACTTCTTCAAACAATACTATTAACTATTAAACTACGAGCTATAATAAACATTAAAATACACGGGGTGACCGAGTCTTTTTCTAATATCTAACAATTTGGACTTACTTCATGAAGACCTAGAACAGATTGATGATGTGGACATTGAAGAGATGGACATAAACTGGCAGATAACAATGATTGCTATTCGAATGAAGAAGTTTTATAAGAAGACTAGAAGAAGAGCCAGGATTGATGGAAACAAACCTATTGGTTTTGACAAAAAGAAGCTTGAATGTTTCAAATGTTACAACACTGGCCATTTTGCTAGAGAATGCCCATCTAAGGGGATAAATGTTGGAAAGAAAAGAGACTCCTTTTATCAAGATCAAGGAGCTAGAAAGAAAGAGCAGAATCAGAACTGTTTGCTGACTATGGGTGATGGTGTTGTCAATTAGGGAGAACATACAGTAGAGGAAAAAGAGACAAATCATGCACTCATGGCAATCAGCTCAAATAATGAGGTATCATTATGTTTTAAAACTTACATTGATTCATATAATAAGCTTAAAACACTGTGTGATGAACCAACGAATCAGTTAGGTGAACAAGAAGCAAAAATACTTGCCTATACTCTAGCTGTTAAGAAATTAGAAGCTCAAGTTGTTACTTTTCAAAAGCAGCAATTATCTCTAAATGAACAGCTTACATTTCAGGTAAATGAAATATATGCAAAAGATGAAAAGCTTAAAAAATATAAGATAATAGGAATGAAAGCTTGTCGGAACCCAATATCACCTTCACTTCACCATGATGATCAAGAAAATAGATAAGAGAAAATATGGAAGAAATTTAGAGAGAGGTTAGAGAGAGAAAGGTAGAGAGAAAAAGAGTTGGTTAATTCTTGCAAATGAGAAAATTAACAAATGAGAATCAACACCATTTTCCATAGTGGAAAATGGTATATATACCCTACACAACTACATGGGGCGTGTGGGC
>BQNB010128797.1:0-12218 GCA_026074375.1 Tanacetum coccineum
AAGTATATCCGCTATATTTTTGACAACACCTCAAATATTGCAACAAGTCCATTCTAAACCTAAACCTCTTCGACATTCAACTTACGCTTATAACAAATCCAACATCTAATTAATCTCTTCGCCAACAATATTTAACTCAACATACATTAAATCTTTAAGTAAACGATATAGCCGTAATAATAGCAATATATATATCAACATATTCATAATGAACTTTTAAATGCAAAAGTACAACTACTTTTTATTTTCTTCCATTTATAAACAAAAATATTTAACTTTGAGACTTGTGGTTTTATAGAAAAATAGATAATGATTTTTACAACGATCCGCTTTGTACACCTTGTTCGGAATGATCATACGAATGCAAAAGTACAACTTATTTATGAAAAATAAAGATGACTTACAAAGAAACACGACGAAAGGTAGATTAGAATCAAAGAACAACCCAAACGTTGTTTTACAAATTACCCGGATGAACTAACAATCAACACGAACAATATATCTTCAAGTGGATGATCAAAAATCAAAGATGAAGTGATTTGGGTGGGTGTTTTGGTTCGGCAAAAAGAGAGAAAAAGAAAGAAAAGATAAGTGAAGTTTATGTGTGTGTGAAATGAATATGAATGAATGTGTATCTTGTATATATAACTAGCCAAAACCACACACAATGCTAGTGTGTGTGTAAGTGTACCGAAAATGGGACAAGGGTGCCCAAGGGGACCAAAATGATCTCCCAATGGGACTTGAGCAAGGACTAGTAAGGCACCATTTTGTAGGATGTTAGTTATACTTGTAGCAAAATTCAAAAAAAAGGATCCCATGCTATACATATGTGTGTGACCGGTTGTGGACAAGCAAAGAGGGGGACCAAAAATATTTTTCCCACTTTCTAGGATCATAGTGCTAGTTGGTGAATTAATTTCCAAGGCTATGCATGATCATGTATAAGTTTAAATTAAATACGAAGCACGTAAGATACGAAACGAGTAACGGTAACACGAAAAATTACGAAATTTTAAATATTGCTTAAAAACATAAAAACGCGGATATTGCCAAAATACTACAACGTTTGGTGTCCCGGTTCGCTCCCGGAGACGATTCTCAGATAATAACGAAACAACTTCCCGGTTAAACGGTAAAGCTAAACGAAACATTTAAAAATTCAAATTACTACACGGAAACGGCTAACTTATTGAACGGAAAATCTCGGGTTGTCACATTGATTAACTTCTATTTGTGCATCTACACACACGATTCACATGAAATCATTTATCTCATCAACTTCTAATTATGTATTCAGCACTAATATTGTTTTTATTATGATTTGTAATCACAGGTACAACTTGCTGCAGAAGGTACATGGTGCATACTAGCTTCATGTCGGTTTTGATTTCCAATAGTCAAGAAATAGTCCAAAATAAATCTTGAACCATAACATGTATATTATCTTTGGAAGATTCAAGAAAAAAAAAGAATAGGTAATCAAACATTCGTGTTATTGATTCCATATGTTTTTGAAATGTTTATGCATTCAATTCGTGATGAGTTACCTAAATCCATACATGCATGGATAAATGTTGAAGCACATCCCAAGAGTTGAAGCAAAACACACACCACGACTGCCATTTGCCACCTCCAGTATGTTCCAATTACACATGTTTATGTTTTTATGTTTGATTCAATGTATTAACTTTTGACCTTTTTAGCGACAGTTCTCTCTTTGCTAAATAAGGGAACTCGATTGTACGATCTGCTTCAAAAAGCATAGATTTTGCAAAAAAGCTTAAAGAAATTGTAAATGAGCTTAGAGCTATAATTAAGGGTATAATCATTAAGAGTGACACTTGCAATTAACCGTCGCCGGAACAATATCGACACATGCTCTTTGTTTGGCACGTGAATACGAGATATGCCCATGGTGTTTTTTTCCTTTTTTTTGTAAATTAGTTATTTTTGGTATAAATTGTGGTTAATGGTTATGATATATGCCAAGTTTTGTAACCAATGACATTTAATTGTGTGTATAGTTTCAGTTATAAAAAAATCAAAAGCCTTTTACGATCAATGCTATTTATGATGGAGTTACAACTCTTATGATCAATGTTATTTATGATGGAGTTATAACTTTTATGATCAATGCTATTTATAATGGATTTACAACTCTTATGATCAATGCTATTTATGATGGAGTTACAATGCAATATACTTGAGTTAAAATGACAAAGTGACAAATTTTCGAGACCGGTATTGATCCTTATAGAACAAGATCCGTGCATCGCAACAACCGCGACTTCAATAACATGTTCGATGCTTAAAATAAGTAAAACTTTAATTTTTTGTTGATACATTCACAAATGATACCAAACCGTACATAGATACATCAAAAGAAAAAAACACAAATCCATGCTAATCAAAATTTTTAAAAACTATATACCGCATCAACTAGGCGCGGATAATTGTCTATTAAATATAACACTCAAATTTAATAATATTACAGTTTTAATTGACTAATTCAACTTAAAACGACGCTATGAGAAAACAATGCAACCATGCCATTAAAGTAAATTGCAACAATGCAACCATGCCATTGATAAAATTACCCGCCGTCAAAATTTGATTGAAAATTAATATGAAAAGGTTTGCGATAAAGTTATTCCCTAAAATTTTCGTCACGCCTAAAGTCGCTATCACTAAACTAGTAAGTTGTAACGACCACCAAACACTTAAAAGTTGTAACAGCCATTCAGAAAATCAATGGTACTAAAATTTGGACTTATAACATTTAATAAAAATGTAACCGTCAATGCAATATTGAAGGAAGGAAAATCATATTGCTATAAATCAGGAAATAAATAGTTAAATTTTGAAGTCAAGCACTCTACTATCATAGTATCATTAAAACTTAATTTTAAAGTTCATAACATTAGCAGATTTTTTATTACATTTTATAACAAAAAAAGTCTAATTAGTAAAACCATAGGTCAATAAAATGAATATGTATAAGATTTTTATAATGTTACTAGATGCATAAATATGAAAACAAGCTAATTTCCAGTTAATAACATCTGTTGAACATTTTCTTTCCCTACTACAAAAGTAATCCTTTCGAAAGACCTTACTATTGTTTATAGTTATTTTAATTAAACATTGATTCATAACGTATAAATGAAAAACATTTGTTCGTCACAAAATTAGTCACCGGGTACCCGCCGCCGCATTGCGCGGGTCCCTGCTAGTATAGTCTTATGGTTTTTGTATTCTCTCTCCAATATTTTATCATTGTCTTCCTCTCAACTCTCAAGTTCTCCTACAAAGTTTCAGAGCTGCCCCTTTAAATTATGATGCCTTGGGGCCGTCGCCCAGCTCGCCCAGTACCAGGGCCGGCCTTGGCTTAAATACTTGTCATTGACATTTAATTTGTGATAGCTAAAAATTGATTAATAATATATTAGCAATATGGTACAGTAGGGAGTAGAATATGTTGTATAATGAATATGTTACAGAAGCAGTGCAAGATGTATGAATTACAAAAATCATGTCCATGACATTACAATAGGCATTGCAAGATGTATATTACACTAGGTAGTGCAAGTAGGGAGTAAAATATGTTTAACACTAATTTGATAATGTAATATGTTATATATGAATTGCACATATGTATCACAGTGGCATTTTAGTTTAAGTTCTGTCAAAGATTTTTAACAAATATAAACAAGTTAAATATCTTAAAAGATGCAAAGAAAGTTCCATACAAACCAAACGTAACTTGGATATGTCAAAAATATTAGGAGAAAACAAAATAAAAATTTATTTTTGGGTCTTATCGGGTTGACTCGATAACCCGATAGCAAAAATTATTTAACCCGAACCCGACCCGATAACAATGTCGGGTTATCGGATTCGGGTCAAACTAACCCGATAAGCTTTTTCAACCCGATTTAACCCGACCCCATAAGGCTTATCGGGTTTGGGTTTGGATTCGGGTCAGGTCAACCCTACGTTACTGACACCCCTAATCTAAAGTAAAGTGTGAAGAAGTTTAAAAAACTTCACACTCTTAAATGTGAACAAAGTATTAATTCTTTTTCAGGATAAAAAATGATAAGAAATATAATCTTACACCAAACATGAGCTTAGTTGAAAAAACCTCACACTTTCAAGCATGAAGTTTTATTTGTGCATAAAAAAAAAAGAAAACACAGTGTCACGTTATATATTCTTCATCTCTCAAATCTATTTGTAAACACAATAGTAATTTTTTTGGATTTCCACTTCGACGAGCCACATCAAACTGAAATTCGATTTCAAATAACAATGTCTTCAATCAGTACAACCTATCATTTCACTTTTAAGTTTTATTTCCCCCAAATATCACAACCATTAATACCGATCATCACCATTGAACCACCATCACCATGACACCGCTACCGCAACACCATCGCACCGCCACCACAACACCATCGCCACCATAACACCTTAATCAGACCGCCTTCTCGGTCGTAATCATCAATAATAAACATTATTTCAGTCCGATTTTAGTTTTTTTCGACGATTTTATTAACATTTGTGTAACCGTCTCGTGACGGTATTAATCGATTGAATTATGACGGTTTTCTTCTTTTTTTTTGGGTAAAAGGGACGATACCCCGGTAAAATATGCACTGTTTTCTTCTTATTTAGTGCAAGGAATGAGTTTTCGTAAATTGCACTTTATCACTTCTTAATGATCATTGATTACACATAAATTATGGTATAAAATGTAATGATATTCTATAGAAATAGTGTTATGCACTACAGAATACAATATCAGTTATGCTCACATTTTATGATGAACAGATGCACACCAAGTGTGTGACGAATTGCCTGATCATAATATATTATTTTATTCATTCTGATTGTCTTATGTTTAGTAACCGATATAAGTAGCGTCTGGTTTGAGTTGCTCTATTTTGGCTCAATTTTATTGACATGGTTTTGCTCATTTCTTACTTCAGGCATGGTAGAAACATTGGTGAGCGACTAATTGGACTTGTGACTTGATCCGATTCTAGAGTTGCTTAAGGTTAAGGTTCGTACTTCGTAGTATATAGATCCAGCATTATAAACGTCTAAGTTGTTTTTCTTACTCTACAAAAACTATTCATATATGCATTTATAATTCCATTTCAGCTTGATGATGTTATTGATCTTGGGTTTCTAATGGGCTGCGATAAACATGTCTTTCGAATCATGTCATTGACAAAAAAATATATAGTTAAGTGGTTGAGTGTCTAAAGGATTAATCGGAGTCATTCCAATTTGCATACGGTAATTGGCTACTTTGATTGACAAAGTCAAACAGGGAAGATGACATCTAAAGTGTGACACTGGTTCTTCAGTTAGTTAGTAGGGTGTTGGCGACTCGAGCTTAGCTCGAATAAAACTAAATGAGATAAGATTCAACGTGTCTGATAGCTAGTTAGTTATATATTGTTCCTAATAAGTATACTTCCTACTTGGTATCTTGTGTAATTGGTGTATGGGCTAGAATATTGTATATAACTTTTACGTCCACGTCATTTGATAATCTCAAATAAATAGCTAATCGAGGTCAATCGTATAAACTAGCCACTTAAGTGCTCATCTTTTCAAATAACTCAAGCTCGAGTCAGAACAATTAATGAAATATGTGAGCTAGATTCGTGTCTAAGTGTCCTGCTCTTTAGCTCGGCTTATTAACACCCTTACTAGTTTCCAAGATTTACATTATACTATTTTCACTGTCTCAATGCTTTAGACATCGAAACTAGTGCTTGCATCCATGTGTTCACCTTGTTATGCTTATATACATATCCAACGTATCTCTTATCTGTTGGGAAAATGTTACATTTTTATTAATAAAATCGAATTAGAATACAATAAATTAAATTAACGAAAAATAAATAACAGAAAATTAAATAACAGACATAAAGGGGTAGAAGCAGAAAACAGACACTATATAACAATAAGTAAATAAAAGCAGTAAAATGTCGTGGAACGAGGCTCGTGTTTAACAAGATTGCCTTAAAACAAATTCGCCGTCTGTTTCCCAAGGTACAACGTCCAAAGATGTTATACAGCGAGACCTAACAAATTTACCTGAAAAATCACGGAAGCAGTCATACATTTCTGATCGAAAGGATTGCTGGAACTTGGTTTTTATGGAGCTACATATTTAGTTGAGTCTAAAACGAATGAGACTAGGCCTCTATTTATAGTGAAAACGTTGTCTTGTTTTTCATGATAAATAACTGCTCAACTTAAGGAAATCTTTTATTAACATAAAAAGATTTGCATATCTTTTAATGACAAAAAATATTATGTTCAAACTTATTTCATAAGTTTAAATCTATTCCTAAAATAGATTTTTAAATTTTGTATTTCATGCGTCCCACTTTGTGACACGATATCTCATTCATATTATCTTCATTTTTGACATAAATATATATAACATATACTATTTTTCCAACAATCCCCCACATGAATGGAAATAGGTTGAAAACATAAGAATGTTTCGGCAAATTTTTTGCAGTTGAGTCCTGCATAGGATAGGTAGGTGTGACCCTTTGAACCTTCACTTGTGAGGTACACTTAGTCTTCTAGATCTAAGTAGACGCGATGTCCTTGAACTCAACATCTGTTTACGTAGACGACAATACACACTCACACAAGACTCTCCCTGACCTTGTCAAGTCCTCATAGTCGTGCTCGTTATGGTCATGAACACTAGTCTGGTTTTGTAAAAGGTTTTAGGAATTGCGCCCCCACAATTCTCTTCGAAGTTACCCCACTTCTCTCTCACATAGGTGATTTTATCTTAAATCATTAAAAACATATGTTTTTCGATTTCATCTTGAATCATTATGCTTTGTGATTTCATCTTGAATCATTATGCTTTGTGATTTCATCCTAAATCATTAAAGCCATATGTTTAACCTTAACAAGTCACATTTGTTATAGGAATGGACTAGGATGTTAAAATTTTAAGTAACACCCTATATTGACGTGACTTCCCCTACATTTCTATGATTAGGTTGTCCTATTGAACCCAGATCTAGGGATCTCCAGTCAACTGGGTTAGGTTTTCCTTTATAGAACGTCATTCCCTAAGGGCTTTAGTCACATTCCTTTGATACGACTCTCTAACCAACTCCTCTGCTTAAAACCTTTCATAAGCGGATCGCATGAAGTTAACTATTGACTTTACGTAGTCATCGTGATAACGTCTATTTGAGAGTAGTTTGTCTGCACACCAATCATCGTCTATGATAAAAATGTCTAGACTACGTTTTACATGTGATACGAGCATTTGTAAAAATTCAATTGACTATCACACATTATAAGAACATGTCGTTACTTTGGTTACACGCCATGTTGGTATGTCCTTTACGAATTAACATAAATATCCCGCATATTCTATAAATTTATCTAAAATGATAAATTCATATTTCATCATAGATTTAGCTATAAGCGTCTGTTTGAAATACTTTCAAGATTTCTAAGACATGGCTTCCCACTTAGCGGAAATACATCCGCTCTAGTGGATCTAGATTCTTATACATATAAGAATCCGTATTTACGTTACTCAATCATTTGATAACAATTGGATATCTTCCATAATTCAATCATAGTCCTCATGCAATAATTACTCAAATGGTCCCCACTTGACTATAAGTTGTAAATCAGGTCAGACGCCCACCATTAAACACATAAGATGCCAAATATTCTTTGAGTATTCAAAATGGGCAACACCTTTAGATTAAAAGATGTCATTGAATTCTAGCTAGGCCGGAATCCCCCACATTGAACCTCTCAAGAATATTGTCCTTATAATGTTTTTGACTTCAAAACAAATCCATATTGGTTCACGTGACCTTAGTTCCAAGAACCATATTCAACAACTAATGAAGTTCATGTCAATCTTGACTCCAACATGTCATTAGTGGATTTGTTTATCTTTTTATCACTTCTAGTGATAATTATACCATCTATGTATAAACACATGAGTACACACATACATCCATTAATTTCGAATCCACATTCTTACATGATATGGTGAAATTTGATGTCCTTGTTTGGGAGCTTTCCTTAAGTCATATAATGACTTAACAAGCCTACAAACTTTGCTCTCTAATCCAGGAGCCATGAAACCCTCAGGTTGGTTCATATATATTTCTTCTTCTAAATCTCCGTTTAGAAATGCCTTTTTCACATCTATTTGGTGAACTTCTAAATTTCTTAATGCGGCAATAGCAAATATCATTCTAACCGAGGTTATTCGCGTAACAATTGAATAAGTATCAAAGTAATCTAGACCTTCACGTTGTCTAAATCCTTTGATTACTAGTCTTGCTTTGTACTTGTCAACGGTTCCATCGGCTTTCCTCTTCTTTTTGAAGATTTGTTTATAGCCTAGTGGTTTAAGTAAATCTACCGAGACTACAATAGAATCTCTTTTATTTGTAATGCTTCTTTCCATTAAGACATTCCAAGGAAGTTACCGCTTTTCAATAAGAAGTAGGTTCAGTTTCTATCATAAAAGAAACAAATCGGGTCCAAATGATTTATCGCCCTTTTGCTTCTTCTAGGTTCTACCTCTTCTTACTTGGGTTGATCTTGTCTCTCATCTTGGAGATCATAATCATCTCGTTGCCTCTGATCTTGGACAAATTTGTCATTTGTTCTAGATGATTTTCCAATTTCCTTCATTAACAAGGAAATATATTTTCAAAGAAGGAAGCACTTCTTTATTACATTATGGTATCCTTGTGTATATCACATACACAAAGAAACCATAAGTACTACTGTTATGAGCATATACTAAGAATATGCAATTCACAGTTTCAGGTTAAATCTTTTGAACCTTAGGGTTCAGGTTGGATATCTTAGATAGATATCCCCTAACATTTGTAAATACTTATAAGATAGTCTTCTTTTCATCCATAGTTTATAAGAACTATCTTATTTTCTTTACAAGGGATTTTATATAAAAGATGAGTAGCCAATATAATCGCTTTCCCCCACATGTCATGGCTTAAACCAGGACTTAAGAACATGGCATTAACCATATCTTCTAATGCATGATTCTTTTCTTACAACAATTCTCTTGTTGGAGTATCAACAAATTTGTGTCTTATTCTAAGTTTAGCACATAAATTTAGAAATGGAAATACATATTCACCCTAAACGATGTACTTCAAATCACCAGTTGTTCAATGATAAGTTTGACTCTCAACTAATATATATAGAACATCTTGTCCATATTGAATCATATTCTTAATAAGTATAAATAGCAATATTTTGTACACCATCAACACTATATGAAGTACTCGGCTATTATCCGTTAACCAAGAGAAAAGACAATATTGTCCAATTTTGCTTCACACAAGTTTAAAATTTGTAATAACGTGTCCCAATACAAAAAAAGGGTATCCAATTTGGTTTAATTAGACAACATATTGAGTTAAAAATTAAAACATGTCCGAGTCAACCATGTCATACATTTAAACAATCAAATAAGCTGAATTCATACTCATTTTAATGAAATGACCATTAGGAAATACATTCAGCTTAATCATTTTCAAATTATGTTATTCGTTAACTCAATTTTTTTATTTGATTCAAATACAAGATGAAAGCCAAATTTCATTAAGTAACCATCCGGACACAAGATTCCAATGAATCTCCGACACGTACAACGCGTTGGTTAACTTAAACTCTTTTTCAGATGTAAATCACATCTCCTGTTCCCGTGATATTAGCAGTTGGAGAGTTGCCCAAATTCGTTCTCTTCATTCACTGCATTAAAAGAGTTAATCAAACTCTTATCACCATAAACATGACATGATACCGAAGTGTTAATCAACCATTATCTAAGGTCGAATTCCCTAATGGCCTCAGTTTTCATGTCAATTCAGACCATATACGCATAGTTTATGGCACTAAAGTTTCTGAAGTGCTTTAAAGCGCTACCGTACACGTAACTAGAGTATCAGTCTCCCTTTTAACAAGTTCAAAAGCAGATCCTTTAGATATCACTCGTGACATTCCAAATATTTTGTTAATACGAGATCTCATGATTAGTTTGAAACTAATTTTGGTACTATTAACAACATGCTTAATTACAAAGGTTTCTTAACAAAACAATTTTAATTCGTCTTTTGTTTAAAACAATGATGTTTTGTAAGATCCGTTATACAAAACCATTTTAAAAGAAGTCTTTCGATTAAAACAATTAAATAATATCACCTATTACATAATATTTTAACAAAGCACATATGTAATATGATGTTGTCAATTTCCATTAAAAGATCTTTAATAGATCAATTTTACTGATCTATTTCTATACCAAAACTCAACAAGGTTTTAATAGATCCATTCTTCTAAAGAAACTCAACAAGGTTTCTACAGATATACTTTTAAACTTTAAAATTTCAAGAATTATAGCTAGTTAATATTTAAACTCGACCCGGTTTAATATAAACTAGACAAGTCAAACAAATACTTTTCACTTATTTAGTAAACATGATGTATATAATCTGATATTTAACAATAACTTGTATAATTGTCAATATCTTATTTCAAATAAACTCTTTTTGATTTCATTGAACATGTTACAGTTATCTAATAAAATAACAACTTATGTTTTAAGAGATTTGTTTCAAAGAAAATCCACTTGGTTTCAATGAATCTAAATTCGTCATGATTTGCAACCATGTCAGTAACTCGCGCACCAATTACATTTACAAGATTCACTAGGGTTACACTCGTGTTACCATTAGTAAACTTGTCAACACAAAACAGTTAAGAACTGTTAAAATAATTTGGTATCTAATAAACTCGACTTGTTTTATTTAAACTTGTACCAAATTCGATTCAAAGAAACTCAAATTGGTTTTAATGAACCAAATATATCAGTTTAATAGAAACTCAATCTTGATTTGAAAATAAATTGATCTGAACACCTGAAAGATCACACATAAAAAATTAAATAAACTGGTACCCAAGAAATTCAATTATGATTTCTATAACCTTATACCGGATCTGCTTCAAATAAACTCAATCTTGGTTTCAATGAATCAACTAGACCAGTTTAACAGAAACTCAATCTTTGTTTCAAACAAAACTGATATGAACAACTGCTTTTTAAAAATCGTTATAAATCTATAATTTCAAATCTGTACATTAAAAATCTGTTAAGTAAAACTGATTTCCAAAGAAACTCAACTTGGTTTTGACCAAAAACAGTTTATGATTATAGAATCTGTTAATTATGATTTAACAAAAGTGATTTTAATTCTGTTACACAGAATATGTTTTAAGATTGTCGGGAAAATGTTACACTTTTATTAATAAAATTGAATTATAATACAATAAATTAAATTAACAGAAAATAAATAACAGAAAATTAAATAACAGACAGAAAGGAATAGAAGCAAAAGACAAACACTGTATAACGATAAGTAAATAAAAGCAGTAAAATTCATAAAACGAGGCTCGTGTTTAACACGATTCCCTTAAAACAGATTCACCGTCCGTTCCCAAGGGTACAACGTCCAAAGCTGTTGTATAGCTGGACCTAACATACTTGCTTGAAAAATCACGAAAGCAGCCACACATTTCTGATCGAAAGGATTGCTGGAACTTGGTTTCTATGGATCTGCATATTTAGTTTTGTCTAAAACGAATGAGAGTATGCCTCTATTTATAGTGAAAATGTTTTCTTGTTTTTCAAGATAAATAATTGCCCAACTTAAGAAAATCTTTTATTAACAAAAAAAGATTTGCATATCTTTTAATGACAAAAAATATTCTGTACAAACTTATTTGATAAGTTTAAATCTATTCCTAAAATAGATTTTTAGATTTTGTGTTTTACGTGTCTCACATTGAGACATGATATCTCATTCATATTATCTCCATTTTTGAAATAAATATATATATAATATACTATTTTTTCCAACATCATCTTTTATATAGATTTTCATAACAAGGTATGAATGTAGTCGCAGTGACTTTATTTTCACAAGTCATCATAACCTTGGCAGTTAATCTTGGCGATATCTCGGCGAGATCTCGGTCCTAGAAAAAATCTCGTTTCCAAATGTCGTTGGTAAATATCAGAACCGAAATTCTCGGCGATATTGGACTAGATTTTGTCGAGATTTTGATATCGGATCTCGGTGAGATAAAGAAAATCT
>BQNB010128798.1:1499-19221 GCA_026074375.1 Tanacetum coccineum
GGGATACTTCTAAGTCTGCTATCACATATCACCAACCTATTCCTCTTTCACTTAACCTTAAAATAATACTCGAAAACATCAACAATAATGTTGGTGAGCTTGTGGGTTTGACCTTAAACCCAAAAGCTGTGCCAATATATCAAACAGTGGACAATAGTGCTATATGACAGTGAATATATATGCAAACAATCCAAGACATAGCATCCCTGCTAGTCAACCAACATATGTCACTTACACACCTAAAGGGCATATCAATTGGAGCACTAAAATAGGGCAGGACCACACACAAACTAGGGTTGGCGTACCCATCCGCTCTAATAATCACACAGATATTCGGTAGGCATACCCATCTGATCCAAACAATCATGCAACACATAATATTCACATAGCAGTCATAAGCACATAACTTATCCCAAAAGAAAACCACATTTTGCACAGTTCAAAACACATTTGAGTATCATTTTCCCCCAACGGAAAAACAGTAAAAATGGGGCTACAAAAACTCACCTCAAACAAGTCTTTAGCAACCAAATATCAATCACACAAGCAAATGCAACGAGGGCCGTACACGACCTAGTCCAGTTAATGTCCCATTTTAATCATTCATTCCCAAAACAATCTTCACGTTTGATGCATAGAGTCTAGACGCGTTGTACAATTACCCTTAACAATTTAGTTGTGTGATGGTTGACGACATAACCCAATAATCATATCAATCTCATTACTCTATAATACATACTTATACTATTAAGAGAAAATAGATAAGTAATATTAGTAAATATTTATAACAACCGTCAATTTTCGGAACATATTTAAATAATAAATCATATTTATTATTACATGTTGTCGTTTATAGAATTTATAGAGTTGAAAATGAAACCAGATTTTACTCATGGGTAAACATAATCGAGAAGTTATGCGAAAAATGTATTTTTCGACTTTATTATGAATTTATAAATAAATAAATAATAAAATAATATTTTACTATTCAAATAAAACATCATGTTATTTAGGAAATTTCAAAGTATAAATTTTTTATGAAATTTCGACATGACCCATACGCTCATACAACGTTTTCCAACGTTTCAAACCATATTTTCAACACTTTTCATATTCGACACTTTTTGACAAAACTCCATAATCTCAATCTTTAACGTTTACTAAAACGTTTTTCCCAAAATATTGTTCAATATCACTTTGTAAATTCGTTTTCACTTTCAAAAGTTCGTCAAAACTCTCATAACGACTAAATATCGCTTATTGGGCCTTAAGGCCCAACAAGGGTCCATTAAGACATTTATAAGTCCAAAATACTAACCAAGGTCCATTTACATATATAAGCTCATACTAATATGTAGAAAATAATCCGGACCACAATAAGCCCCTCCATGAAGCCGCGGCTTAAATGGACTTATTGGGCCGTGAGTCCAATAGCTCAAAAATACATATATTAAGCTTGAAAATAAGCTAATAAGCTACGTGTCGCATTTTGTTACTACCATAAGCCTCAAAAATAATCCACAACATACGCCATAACACAAAAATAATCAAAATCACTTTCCTAATGATTTTGGGAAACTATACGTGGCATATAAGCCCAAATAAGCCAAGAAATAGCTTAAAAATAAGCCCGAATAAGCCATACAAGCTACTTAAAAATAAGCTATTTAGCAACATATATTATTCAACCATCACAACCACAACATCAAAACTACAAAAATCCTCTTTTTCTTTCTTTTGTTACACGAACCAAACACACCCTTTCTTTCGTTTCGTTTCTAAAAATCGATTTTCACAACAATCAACTTGTACAACTAACATCTATGCATCAAAATAAACCCAAAAGGAAAAACGAAATTTAAATTTGGAAACTTACAAGAAAATCTTCAAAAATGTATATTTCAACACGAACCGGACAACCCAAACGTTGTTTAAATGAATACCCAAACACTCGTATCAACCCAGAATATCACGTTCTTGATCAAAGTTGGAAAATTTATGGTGGATTTATGGTGGTGTAGTGGCGGCCGGATAAAGCACACACTAAGGTGTGTGTGTTTTTTCTGAAATGAAAAATGAGGAGGATTATGGGATAATGGGGAGTGTAAGCCATCTTTATGTACCAATTCTAGACACATTAGCTAAAATTAAGCCATCTTGCTCCTCCCTTGACTTATTGACCGACTAGCATCCTATTGGGTGTCAGGTCCTTCTTTTTGTGTCGAAATCACTTAAATACTCGTAAAACTCAATCGTAAAATTTTCTCCAAAGTTAATTAGCATTTTATTCACTTTAAAAATACTTTTCCATTAACCTAGAGTATTCACACGACATATCTTTCAACATACACCCTTCAAAAACTCCATTTGGTCAATAACGGACCTGTTAGACTCGTTTTTAGGCATTTTCTCAAAATTCACGGGTCAAACCACCCGGAATACAAATAACACAATAATACCTTCCAAAAGGGATTATTAATCACAATAAACCTCAAATCGTCACAATTCTCACAAAAATCATCACCGTCAACACGGTACAAAATCTGAATAAACTGACTAAAGTCAAATAGTCAAAGGACTATTAATGAAATATTCAGAACACAAAAAGGGCAAAGGTTACATTCTACCCGCCTTAAAATAATTTCGTCCCCAAAATTCACCTACTAACATTACTAAACAAATGCGGGTACTTCAATTTCATCTGATCTTCACATTCCCACGTGAATTCTGGGCCATGTTTCGAATTCCACCGAACCTTGACGATGGCAATCCTACTATGCTTCAGCTTCTTAAACTCTCTTTCTAAAATTTCCACAGGCTCTTCCACAAAATTCAACTTAGCATCAACTTGAATCTCATCCAAATGTACTTGCAGTGTTGGATCAGCCAAACACTTCTTAAGGTTCGACACGTGGAACGTGTCATGAACACCGTTCAACTCCTTAGGCAAATCTAACCGATAGGCCACAGGGCCTACTTTCTCAACAATCTGAATTTCTTCCCAAAGCGTACGACACCTTTCCAAGGCGACACTTTGAGCATGACATAGTCACCTATACTAAACTCTAGAGGCTTCCTCCTCTTATCAGCATAACTTTTTTGACGATCACGCGCAACCTTAAGTCTATCCTTAATCTGCGAGATCTTCTCAGTATTCTCTTGCACTAACTCAGGTCCTATCAACTAACCTTCTCCAACCTCAGCCCACATAATAGGCGAACGACACTTTCTACCATTCAATTCCTTAAACGAAACACATCTCACACTAGCATGATAACTATTGTTATACGAAAACTCAACCAACAGAAGATGAACATCCCAACTTCCTCCGAAGTCCAGGACGCACGCTCTAAGCATGTCTTCCAAAGTCTGAATAGTATGCTCACTCTAACTATCGATCTAAGGGTAATAATCCATACTCATGTCTAAACGAGTCCCTAATGCCTCTTGAATTGACTGCCAAAACCTTGATGTGAAACGACTATCATGATCCGATATAATCGAGATCGGCACACCATGTCTAGCAACTATCTCATTCAAATACAATCTAGCCAACCTTTCCATCTTTTAATCCTCACGCATAGGTAGAAAATGAGTAGACTTAGTCAATCAATCCATAATGACCCAGATTGTGTCATACCCATTACTAGTCCTATGCAACTTAGTCACAAAATCCATAGCTATCCCTTCTCATTTCTATACGGGAATCTCAGGTTGTTGGAGCAAGCCAGATGGCCTTTGATGCTCAGCCTTAACCTTCAAATAAGTTAAACACTTACTAACATACTCAGCTATATCCTTTTTTATTCTAGGCCACCAATACCTATCGCTCAAATCATAATACATCTTATCAGCTCCTGGGTGTACAAAGTACTTCGACTTATGGGATTCATCCATTATCAGGGTTCTCACCTTACCCTTTAAAGGTATCCATATTCGATCTAGGTAGTACATGGTTCCTTCACTTCTTTGTTCTATAATCTCATCTAAACCTTTCTGCAATCCTGCAAACTCATCCATAACTTCCTTTTGAGCCGTCAGTATCCTATCCTTGATACTCGACTGAAGGGTCATATTCATAGCTCTAACTCTCTTAGGCTTTACTCTTTCCTCCCTACTTAGGGCATCTGCCACCACATTCGCCTTACCAGGATGGTAGCGAATTTCACAGTCATAATCACTAAACAACTCTATCCAGTGACGCTATCGCATATTCAACTCTTTCTGACTAAAGATATGCTGAAGACTCTTATGATCCGTATAGATGACACTCTTTATCCCATACAGATAATGTCTCCAGATATTAAGTGCAAATACGACTGCACCCAACTCTAAATCATGGGTAGTATAATTCTTCTCATGAATTTTCAACTGCCTAGACGCATAGGCTATCACTTTACCTCTTTGCATTAACACACAACCTAGTCCTATCCCCGGACGCATCACAATATACCACCAAGTCTTTTGGTCTATCAGGGAGAGCTAGAACAGGCGCATTACACAACTTATCCTTTAAGGTCTAAAATGCCAATTCCTGTTCCTCACCTCAATCGAAAGTCTTACTCTTCTGAGTCAAGATAGTAAGAGACTTAGCTATCTTAGAAAAGTTCTCAATGAACCTACGGTAATAACCAGCCAAACCTAAGAATGAACGAACCTCAGTCAAAGTTCTAGGGGCTTTCCAATTCTTAACAGCTTCAATCTTACTAGGGTCTACATGAATCCCATTACCATTTATCACATGCCCAAGAAACTGCACTTCTCTTAGCCAGAATTCACACTTAGAAAACTTAGCATACAATTTCTCCTTTTTGAGCAGTTCCAAGACTAACCTTAAGTGTTCTACATGCTCCTCTTGAGTCTTAGAGTAGATTAAGATATCGTCTATAAACACTATCACAAACTTATCAAGATAAGGCCTACAAACTCTATTCATCAAATCCATAAATATTGCTGGTGCATTAGTCAGACCAAAGGGCATTACAGTGAACTCGAAATGTCCATAACGAGTTCTAAACGCAGTCTTTGGAATGTCATCCTCATGCACTCTCAGCTGATGGTATCCAGACCTAAGATCTATCTTCGAGAAAAACTATGACCCTTGCAGTTGGTCAAATAGATCATCAATTCTAGGAAGTGGATAACGATTCTTAACGGTCAACTTGTTCAATTCTCTATAATCAATGCACATCCTAAAAGAACCATCCTTTTTCTTAACGAACAATACCGGCGCTCCCCAAGGCGATGAACTTGGTCGAATGAAACCTTTGTCTTGGAGTTCCTTGAGTTGTCCCGACAACTCCTCCAATTTAGAAGGTGCCAAATGATAAGGAGACTTTGCTACCGGCGTTGCTCCAGGGGTTAACTTAATTTCCCGAATAGGTAGTAATCCAGATAGGTCATCCGGGAATACCTCAGGAAAATCTCTAACCACAACAATCTCTTCTTGTTTCTTATCACTAGCCTTAGCATTCATCAAAAGTCTCACTTTCTCTTCTGGTCTCTCTCCTAATACTCTAAGCACCTTGCCATCTGGTAGTGGTATCCTCACTACCTTCTTATGGCAAATTATTTCAGCTTTATATTTAGACAACCAGTCCATACCTATAATCACATCAAAACTCCCATGTCCAAAAGGTATCAAGTCGATGTCAAAGACATGACCCTCGATTTCTAATTTGCAACCCTTAATAACCTTATCAATCTCTATTAGCTGCCCGCTAGCTATCTCGATCTCATACTTGAAACCTAAATCGTTGGGCTCTAACCCTAACAGAGGTATGAAAGTAGTGGAAACAAAACTATAATCGGCACCAGAGTTAAATAAGGTAGTGGCAAAGTGATTGATCAAAGTAAACATACCTGTCACAATGTTCGGTACCTAGTGAGCTTCCTCTGCTCCCAATATAAATGCCCTACCCCTAGCCTGGTTCCCTTGGTTTCCACGACCCTGACCCCCGTTATTAGTAGTAACTTAATTTTGGCAATTTTCTCTCGGTCCTTGTGCTCTATTCCACCTAGGGCAAGCTGACCTGACATGATCGGTACTACCACACTCATAACATGCCCTAACAGTTGGGTTTCTAGCATTGACAGGATTCACATTCCTCGGCACACTTCTATAACCCCTTGCCAAATTACCCGGGCGGTTACAGTTGAAGCATATGCGACACGGCCCTCCGGGTGCATGGTAGGAGTTGCAGGTGGTACACTTGGGCCAAGTACCCGTATTATCTCTTCCTACAGGGTTTACAGTAGTAGCAAAAGCATTCCTAGTCTTAGCCCTCTTATTATCATCCCTACCATTCTTATCCTTGCTAGGTTCCCCTACATTTCCTCTTTTCTTAACCTTCTTAATTGATCCATTCCTAACAGCCTCATCGGTCAGTGCACCAAAAATATACACAACCTTCTGTATAGTCTTTGGCTCCATTGATGCCACCATCCTACGGATTTATGAAGCAAGGCCATACACATACCTCTTAATCGTCCTACTCTCAGGAGTTACCAAATGTGGAACTAACCTAGCCAACTCATGAAACCTATCAGTATACGTAGCATGGCCAGCCCCGACCATGGAATGATTCCACAACTCAGATTCCAACTTTTGCATCTCATGACTAGGATAAAACTCTTGTATCACCATAAACTTAAAGTCATTCCATGACATACTAACAACAACTTCTCAGCTTAGCGTGTGGATCTAAGAGTTCCACCACGTTAAAGCCTTACCTATAAATGAACCAGCAATGTATTTCACTTTTTGGTTGATACTACAACCACTCATATCGTGCACAGACTCCATTTTCTTAATCTAACAAGTGAGAACCACAACACCTCCCTTACCATCATATTCATTAGGGTTACAAGCTAAGAACTCCTTATATGAACAACCTACCCGGTTGCCATTTACTATCACATTCCCAACGTTCTCCTGAACGTTCTCATTAACCACATTACCATTATGATTTCCAACATTTCCTCGGTTACTAACCTGGGCCAACATGGCGGGTAAGAGGTTCTGCAATTGTTGGGCAATGATCGTTGAGAAGTCAAGTGCTCCCTCATTGGCTCTCTCGACATTCCCATTGGCTCCCTCTACACCCCCATTAGCTCCCATACCTTGGTCATTTCCTTGACCATTCAATTCATTAACACGCTCATCATTACCTTCCCTAGGTCTTCTACCCCTTCCACCTCTACCAACACTTCGGGTCATCACCCTTGGCGGCATTATCCACACAAAGGAGAACATGGCAACATAAGGTAAGTGGGAAGACTAATATATTTATATAGAATATCTTACTATATATACCGATATACACATACCACCACCCTACGGTGTCAACATCAATTTGTGTGAACAACATTACTAAGTATGAGTGAGTTATGAAATGCTTATAATTACGTTGGCCACCGTACTTATATTCGCATCCTTTCCCATTCATATTCAATATTGAGCCCACCCATTTCAATGATGACATAAACTAAGGCACCAACCTCTGCGAACCACTCAAAGACACACAAAAGTGGAACACCGCGCACATAGATCCTATACGCAACTAAACGACGGATCTTAGGTTATAGTCTAGGCCAAACCACCTAGTTCTCTATAACCTTGGCTCTGATTACCAATCTGTCACACCCCGACAATGGTAAAAACTCAGGAATGTTACGTAATGATCAATCATAACACAAGATACAAAATAGAGAAAACTACATTGCATAAACTCCAAGTGCTATGAAGACCATCAACCTTGAACAAACCGAAAGTGATGTCCCAAATCGCAACTAAAATCCAATATCTCTTACAATTATTTCAAATGCCCACACAGGGGACCATAATCCAAACTTATTCCATCACATCCAAAAACTAGAATCAAACAACAAGCAAGACTTCAAATGAAATTCCACACGGGAAACTTCTAAGTCTGCTATCATTCACCAAACTACTCATCTTTCACTTCACCTGAAAATGATACTCCGAAAAGTCCAACCATAATTGTTGGTGAGTGGTTAGGTGGACCTTAAAACCCAAAAGCTATACCAATATATAACAGTGGAGAATTGTGCTTTTGACAGTGATAAATGTAAACATCCTTCAACATCACCGCTTAAATCATAACTTTATGTCACTTACGGCACCAAAGGGCCTACCAGCTAGAGCACTATAATTAGGGCAGGACCACACACAAACTTGGGTAGGCGTACCCATCCGCTCTAATAATCACACAAATACTGGGTAGGCGTACCCACCCGATCTGATAATCTCACAAACACTGGGTAGGCGTACCCATTCGATCCAAACAATCATGAATCACATAATATTCACATAGCAGTCATAAGCATATATCTTGTCCCAAAAACAAAACGACATTTCACACAGACCAATTCAAAACACATTTGAGTATCATTTTCCCCCAACGGAAAAAAAAAACAGTAAATCGCTGGTGCTACGAGAAAACTCACATCAAGCAGTCTTTAGCTACCCTAATCTCAATCACACAAGCAAATGCAACCGACGACGCACACGAACCTAGTCAGTTAATGTCACTATTTCAATTCATCCCAATTCCAAAACAATACTTCAACGGTTTGATGGCATAGAGTTATTATCACGAGTTGTATAATTACCCAAAACAGTTTTAGTGGTGGATTGGTGATACTTATTTCCAAAATTCTTTCAATCTCATTCCCCGATAATGCATACTTATACTATTTAGAGAAAATAGATAAGTATTATAAATAAATATTTATAATTAATAATTATAAATATATATCGACAAGTCTATTCGGTAAACCTTAGACACTTCAAAATAATCATTATACGGTTGAAAATGAAACGTTTACTCATAATATACTCATTAGAGAAGTTTCAAGAAAAAATATATTTTTCATCTTTTAGTGAATTTATTAAATAAATAAAATAATTAAATTATATTTTATTATTTAAAAATCAAAAATCATGTTTTTAAGAAAATTTCTAAGTATAAATTTTTTTATGAAATTTTGACATGACCCGTACGTTTATACAACGTTTTCCAAGGTTTCAAACCTTATTTTCATCAATTTTCACATATTCGACACTTTTCGAAAAAATTCAAAAATCTCAATCTTTAACACTTACCAACGCTTTTTCTTCAAAATATCATTCAATATCACTTCGTAAAAATATTTCTACTTTCAAAAGTCCGTCAAAATTCTCATAACTACTGCATATCGCTTATTGGGCCTTAAGGCACAACAAGGGTCTATTAGGATATTTATAAGTCCAAAATACAATTTGAGTCCGAAACCAAGGTCCATTTACATATATAAGTATATACTTATATGTAGAAAAAATTTGGACTACAATAAGCCCTCCCATTAAGCCGCGGCTGAAATAGACTTATTAGGCCGTGAGTCCATAAACTCTAAAATACGTATATTAAGTTTGAAAATAAGCTAATAAGCTACGTATCGCATTTGGTTACTACCATAAGCCTCAAATTGGGTCCACAACATACGCCTAAACACCAAAAATATTCAAAATCACTGTCCTCAGTGATTTTTTAGATTCCTTTCGTGGGCCTATAAGCTAAATTATAATGCCAGACAATAGCTTAAAAATATGCCTGAATAAGTCATACAAGCTACTATCAGAAATAAGCATTCTAGCATCATATATTATTCAACCATCACGAACACAACATCAACGAATAAGCCGTACAAGCTATTATCAAAAATAAGCATTCTAGCATCATATATTATTCAACCATCACGACCACAACCTCCTTTTTTTCATTTCACTTTCAAAAATCGATTTTCACAATGATCAACTTGTACAACTAACATCTATGCATCAAAATAAACCCAAAAGGACAATCGAAATTTAAATTTGAAAACTTACAAGAAAATCTTCAAAAATGTATATTTCGACACGAACCGGACAACCCAAACGTTGTTTAGTGAATACCCAAACACTCGTATCAACCCGGAATATCACGTTCTCGATCAAAGTTAGAATTTTTATGGTGGTTTGTGGTGGTTGGGTGGCGGACGAAGCACACACACACCCCCCTATGTGTGTGTTTTTATTTTTTTGAAATGAAATGGATAATGAGTGGATTTGTCTAGTGAAAATCATATATTGTACAATTTAAGACACATTAGCTAAAATTAAGCCATCTTGTTCCCTCCTCTTGACCATTTGACCGGATATGGCATCCTAGGGGTGTCGGGTCTTTCTTTTCGTGTCGGGATCACTTAAATACTCGTAAAACTCAACCGTAAAATTTACCCCAAAGTTAATTAGCATTTTTATTCACTTTAAAAAAAATTTCCATTAACCTAGAGTATTTACATGACATATTTTCACTTTAACCCTTTCAAAACTCATTTGGACATTAACGGACGTGTCAAGCTCGTTTTTCGGCATTTCTCAAAATTCACGGGTCAACCACCCGGAATACACATAACACAATAATACCTTCCAAAAGGGATTATTAATAATAATAAACCTCAAATCATCACATATCTCATAAAATCACCACCGTCGACACGGTACAAAATCTGAATAAACTGACAAAAGTCACATAGTCAAAGGACTATTAATGAAATATTCAGAACACAAAAAGGGCAAAGGTTACACAGAGATTGCCTTAATCTTTGAGCAAAAGTGATTTTTGATCCCTGATATGTTTTTAAAAACATTTTAGTACCCCCCCCTAGGGATCAAATATCTGGTTACTATTGTTAAGTGTGGACGGGTAGTGTGAATGGATCTTTCTCTTAATTAGGTTACCATCTCCGAAGGTCAGGCAATTATGAGGTGTCGATTGATTTGTTGAGTTGTCATCCGTGTTGTGTCGGGCCCTAACATTCCGACTACCCTTTTTACCTGGTTTAAAACCGAAGGTATTTTTCCGAAAAAGGGGCGGATTTGAAAATATTGAGTAAACATATCTGACGCACAGTGAGTTTGTGAGGATATGAGGGAATGCTTTCTTTGCAAGATTTTTTGAGAATTTGTGTTCAGCAAGGGGTTCCGGGCCCTTGGTGTCTGGGTATTTTGTGATCTTCTTGATTTTTTTTCATCCTCCCTTATCCTTTCCTTTAATCTCCTTACAACTTTCGAAGAGAGTTGCATGAAATCGCTTCCAATCACTTCCATATATTCTTCAAGTTGCTTAACTCTCTCTTCCTGATCAAAGATGAAGTTCATCACAAGACTCTCTAATGCTTCTTGAAGAGATGGTTCAGGGGGTAGTTGATACACTGTGTTGCTTGTCATTCCAAATACGCTTTAGCTTCTCCTTATTAGCGAGATTGCTTCCTTCATGAGTGTACCAACTTTACATTTAATGACCCCTAGTAACCTGGTCAATGTCGGGGTTTTCGTAGTCGAGGCTCTCTTCCTCTAGGATGACGGGTTTGTTCTACCCTTCGTCCTCGTATCAGGCCAAATCCTCGATAGTTTCCCAAGCCTTTTCTGCACTTATCTTCCTTAGTCGGCCTTTGGCATCGTAGTCTACTGTCCTTTTCAGGGTGTGATCGATACGGTCGTAGAATATTTGTATTTGGAGCCAAAGATCGATGCTAAGGTGAGGGACTTTTTAGAGTAAGTCCTTGAAATGAGTCCATGCTTCAGAGAGAGACTCTCCTTGATGTTGTTAGAACATCAGGATGTCATTGCGGAGTTTTGCAGTCCTTCTCGGTGGAAAGAATTGAGCAAGGAAACGAGTAGTAAGATCCTCCCATGTGGAGATGGATCCTACTGGAAGATGTTCAAGCCAATTGCTAGCTTGATCATGAAGGGAAAATTAAAATAAACGCAGGCGCGTTCTTTCCCTGTTTGAAACATCAAGGTCAAGTGAGTCCACAAGTTTTAAAAAATCCTTGAGATGTTGGTTTGGATCCTCGGACCAAAGTCCATGGAATGAGCATCCGTTTTGCACCAACCGGATGGTGTCGGATCGCAGAGGCACCACATTGTTCCCTACGGGGAGCTCAATGGTGTTTCAATAGCCCTCAAGGCTAGTTTTGGAGTAATCTTCAAGAGTACAGATAGGATTTTCATCTCCCATGGAGGTCAACGAAAGGATTTACGAAACAAAGGGAACAAAGAAAAAGATAGACTAAAAGAAAGCTAATAACAGAAAAATAAAGATCTCACTTGATAGGAATCAAGCGAGTAGACCTAAGCTAAACAAGGTTCAAAACCTAACTATTCCCCATGCAACGGCGCTAAAAACTTGATGCGGGTGTTGTGAACTCACAAAAAGTTTTACAACTCCCTAGGCAGAGCACCTAACCATTGTAGTGTAGTAAGGTAAGACTCGGGGGTTGTTATCGTTCTCTAGGGGAATAGGTTAGGAAGGCTCGAACAGAATCTAACAAAGGTCTATGAGGTTGAGAGAAG
Source organism: Tanacetum coccineum (assembly GCA_026074375.1). NCBI lineage: Eukaryota > Viridiplantae > Streptophyta > Magnoliopsida > Asterales > Asteraceae > Tanacetum > Tanacetum coccineum. The sequence continues at coordinate 13,900 of BQNB010128798.1, forward strand.
ATTCTTTTTGTATTTTTATATTTTCATAAAAGCAAGTAAATATCATTGATTACGAGGTTTGATTTGGTTTTAATTAATTAAACTAATTTATATCTATACTACTGGTGATAACTTATATGGTAAACATATGTATTTAGTTAATCATGCACTACTCCTTAGTTTGCTCCTCCTAATCCTGTTGCTTTGCCACTCTTGTGATGATCTATGTAAGTATTTCCTAAGTCATTAAAGAATTACACTAACCCGTCGTCTATGTAATATTCCGTTAAGGCAATGCACAAGTAAGGTAGTATGAAGACTATTACAAGAACCCTAAGAGTATATTACATGCAATTAAAACACCTTAAGAGGGATCAACCATATTAGGGGTAAGGTAGTATGAAGACTGTTACCGATGGTATCCTTTCTACACACTCGCGTTTCCCTAGATGTCTATGCCAATTTAATATCGTATGGCTAGTTTTCTAAAGCCTAACGCGCACATCCATCACAAGAAGCATCATTAAAAGGATCTACAAACTAAGTTTCATGCAATCATAAGTTAATACTAATAGATCTAGCCTAGCATGTTAAACAAAGGAGAAGAACAAGATTTAATCAAACAACACATAGACATATTGAAAGATTAAAGGGATAGATGAACTTCACTTGATTAAAACATGTGTTCAAGGCTGATACAAGAGGGTTTTGACACCCTAAAAACGGCCTACACAGCTGCTAAACTCGACTAATAATATTACGGTTCGTTTCCTAAAAGTTACACCCTAAAACCCTCTAAACGAATTTGTATATATAGAAAAGTAGGCGCGACGGCGTCACGTCATAATCCTGATGCCATTGCCCCGTAGAGTCTTTTAGGGTTTCTTTAAATCGGCTACGTTCTAATGCCATCTAGAAATCCATGACGCCTTCTCTTGTATCTTCTGACGCTGTCGCGTGTAGTTTGCGACGCCGTCTCCACGCTCTGTATGAATTTCTTCAAGATATTTGGTGTAGAGTCGTAATCTTGTCCGTTTCTTCTCCAATTGAGCCCAAGTTACGTGTATTTCTTCCAAAAGCCATCCAAGTGCTAAAAATATGAAAACAAGTGATTAAGCACATAATCTAGGCATATTTGCATGATTTATAGGGTTAAATAACCCTGAAAAAGTGTATAAAATGAAACCTCATCAAATTTCCCCCTCAAAAATACATATGAGTGAAAATTAGGAGGAGGGAGTTTGTTGAGCATACAATTTTTGAATAATTTGTAATTATCTTTTTGAAAATATTGAAAAGATTATGATCAACAAGAAAATATTTTTTATATATCAGATGAATTATCTTTTCTTTGATACTTCTCTTGAGCATTCAAAACTTAGAATGTATGACTTTTCTCAAGACCAAGAATATAGGAAATTCCTGTTGTTGAGGAATAATGCACATAAGTGTACACTTTCCTTTCTTTGAGATCCGAGTCCTAAGCTGATATTTGCTTAGAAGTCATAGTTTTGAGAAAACTATTGAAAATTTTTGGAAAAGTATGCTCGAAAACAAGAAGATTTCTCTCCTTCTAAAGGTAAAGCGCACTGAAGCGTACACTTTCCTTTTATTTAAAAACCGAGTTGTGCACTGATGTGTACACACGTCAATTTTGATGAGCAAAATTTTGAAATATTTGAAATATTTTGAAAAACCTTTTGAATATTTTTTTCTCATAAACAAGAAGATTTTTCTTCTTTTCTTAAAATGTACACTTTCTTTTTTTGAAACACAAGCCACAGTCAGAAGTAATCGTAAGCCATCATTTTAAGCTCGAGTCCTGATCTGAAGTAATCAGAATTCATTAACTTGAAGCACGAGTTCTGATCAAAAAGAATTAGAAGTCATTATTTTAAGCCCGAGTCTTGATCTGAACTACTCATGAGTCATTAATTTGAAGCACGAGTTCTGATCAAAAATAATCAGAAGTCATTATGACATCAAATTAGACAACAGCCTTAGGAACCCATTTACGCACGGTGCCCATGGGTTTACCAAAGTTTGAAAACCATTTGAAGGTTGTGTCAATTCGATCTAAAGAATTTGAATTCCAAAAAGAACTGAAAACTGATGTTTGATTTGGAAATACTTCTCGTGGAATCAACGAAAATTTAAAATTCCTTTTGTTTTTCCATTGATTATGAAAACTTGGTGTTTCTTGATGAGTTTTATATCTTGAAGAAGAAGAAGATTTCTATGTTGTTAAAATTCGGTGTTTTATTTTGATAATTTATTTTTGAAATGAACAGAAATCTTCCATTGTTTGGAATTTTCAAAACAGAGTCATTCTTGTTTTGCATTGAAAACATTTCTGATTTTGAGTATTTGAAAGGTTTTGAATGACTTTGTTTTGGTATCCACACTTGCTTTACCGGTGTAAAATGAGAGTTTGGAGTTTTAAAAACCTGTTTTTTCCAACTTGAATCACTTGATTTAAAAACCTTTTTAGGAGTAGGTGTTTCAAAAACTTGATATATATTAGAAAACTTCCTATCTTTTTGCAAAGAGTAGGTTGTAAACTGAGATACCTTCTTCAAAAATGGTTTTGAAGATTCACCCGTGTAAATCTTCTTCGAAACACTTACTTTTGGTTTTGAAAAGTTTGTAACTATTATTTTCCTCTGTCCCAGTTAAGAGAATCAAACTTTGCTTTTAGAGCAATGTATGAAGTTCTCAAATCGTTATATTCTTTTTGAATTGAAAGAAGATCTTGTGATGCCAATTTTAATTCCAAAGAAGCAATTTGTTTTAAAAACTTATCCTTTGTGGCTTGTTAATCATCAATCTTGCGATCCAATTGTCTTTCGAGAACAACATTTGATTTTTCAATTTTTTCAAAATACGTTTCGAACTTGCCCGTTTTCTTTGAAAAATTGACTTTCGCATCCTCAAAATCTTTTGTTTGTTGAGCTAAAATCGTTTCGAGCTTCACAATTTTTGTTTCAAATCTTGATGTGTCATTTTCAAGAAGAATGTTTTTCTCCCTATATCCCATTCAACATCTGACATGTCAGAATCATACAGAGGGTTTGGAAGAAAAACTCTCGTGATGTGTGAATCAAAATTTTTTTGTTTCATTGTTTCAATGTTTAACTTTATCAAAAAATTTATCCGCAAATTCACAGAACTGTGACTTCAAATTTTCAGCCTCGTTTGATGTAATGTTTGAACTTTTTGTCTGAACTCGTGAACGTTTGATTGAATCAAACAGGATTTGGTAAATCAACTTCAAGTGATTATTTTATTTTTGTAATGATGCCACACCATGTTTTAACTCAATGTTTTTTGTGTCAAGATCGTCGAAATCAAACTTGATTTTGGCATCATTACTTTGTTCTTTTAAAACATGACCATTATGCACGGATGTCAAAGATTGGTCTTGAGATTTTTGTTAGTGCAAATATTACGATATTTAATCTATACGATCTTTTTATGTTTTGGTGATGACAAACATGTGACTTGTAATACGTAACGTAAAGTGCGCAAGTTACTCGTAATCACAAATCATCAATGCATACATGCATCTACATCTCTCGACGTCTCAAGTATTCATCAACACCGACATTTGTTTGCACCCGACATAAATCACATAAGGTATGTACAAACAACATTAAACTTGTAGGATGATCAAAGAAATAAGTTTTTGTCTTAAACTTTATATTTTTATAAATATAACAAAACAATTTCTCAAAAATTATTTAGACAAATTATTTTTGAATTATAAGGAAATGTTTTATGTGGTAATAATTTCAAATATAGTCATTTCCCCCTAAAACAAGTCAGATTTTCACCAGATTTCACCTTCACCACAAAAAGACAAAAACAAGAGCGTCTGTCGGGGCAGTCCCTTAAATATTTCGGGCGGCCCACTTAAATCCCGGCGGCCCCTTAATATATCTGGGACCGTTGTTTCCTGACAGACAGTTTTTCAGCTCCTATAAATAGTGGGTCACCTCTAACTATTTTTACAACCCTTTTGCACGAATTTCTTTCCGTTCTTTCTCTCTCTAGATCTCACTAAATCTCTCTAAACCTTTGATCATTTAACCTTGTTTAAATCTTGTTGTTAAATGTGATAATCTTCTATCTATTTCCTTCATCCCTCACATGCAAGAAAGAACTTCGTCATCTTCCCCCCCAAGGTACGAAGTTATGTAGTCAAGTTAGTTTCAGTTTGTACATACTTTTACAGTAAAGATCGAGTCCAAGTCTTCAAATCTATTATTAGTCTGTAGATCAGAAAGGTGTGTATATTTGGAATGGGTTGGTCGTCATCGTCAAGGTACGAAGTTATGTAGTCTAGTTAGTTCATTTGTAACATATGTTACATATAGATCGAGTCCATGTCTTCAAATCTTTAGTAGTATGTAGATCTTAATGGTGTGTATATTTGGAAGGGTTGATTGTGGGTTGGTTAGTATTTTGGGCCTTAAAATACATTAGTGAAGTGGTAGATTGGTTCTAGCTAAGATTAGGACTCGACATCTAGCTTAGTGTCAGAAAATAATGTAAGCATTGGTATAAGGTTTTCTCTGCCAAAAGGGAGCTTGTTGATTAGTGAAGTAACTCCCGAGTTGGATACTCGGGGAGTGGAGTAGGGCGTAAAGGATCTTCATGACCGAACCACTATAAATCACCGTGTCGGTTTGCATTTTCTTTTACCTTTCGCTTTACTTATTTCTTTACATTTACCGATTTACTTTTATACTTGCATTGTGCTTATGATTGTGTGAATGGTTGTGTATATATTGTTAATTAAGGTTATGTACCTCTTTGTACTAAATATTGTATGTGTGGTTATATTGTTAGAATATGTGTTAGCTATTGTTAACCTATTATCGACACTTCTCATATTGCGTTAAACTTGATCGGGTAATTGATACAAAAGATTTAAAGTTTTAAATGAAAACGTATTCAACCCCCCTCCCCCTCTACGGTTTCCACATAATCATCTATACAAATTTAATGAATCATTACCATAACTCAAATTTAACAATGATTTGTGAATTAAATTTGTGATTTATAGATTTGATTTACTATTAAATGATGTTTACTTGTGAATCAATCAAAAAATATATGTATCAATGGCTCAAACGAAGATTTCTCAATCTTCTCAAAATAAAAACCTTCTCAATGGAACCATATATATATATATATATATATATATATATATATATATATATATATATATATATATATATATATATATATATATATATATATACATATGTGTATATATATGTATATATATATATAGATATGTATATATATATATACATATGTATATATATATATATATAT
>BQNB010128799.1:0-19221 GCA_026074375.1 Tanacetum coccineum
CGGCGTATTAGACTTAAATCCTTCGTGGTATCTGGTGAAGTGTAGGCACGGCCGTATCTTCTTGATGGATACGGCGTATTGGTCTTTAGAATAGTAATCTTCAAAATATCTTCATTTAAGCTCAGGAATGCGTGCCTTTTGCTATGTTTCACCAATTACTCCATAATTATTGCAATTTGTTAAGTATAAAAGAATCGTTGATCCGGTGGTCTTGGTGAATCAAACCATATGATAGTCATCTTTAGAGAGAGAGAGAGAGTAGACGGAGAAACAAATGTGTGTAAAATAGAATGAAAAGTGAAAGTATACAAGAGTCTCAACCCCTCCATGGAAGCCTTGGAGGGGTATATATAGTCCATACACTACTAAACTATGCAATCTTGCCTAATCTAGTCCCTGCGTATGTGACTATGATAAACAATGGATAATTTCGTAATGTCGTCACATAAAATAAAATCCTAACAATCTCCCCCTAAGGGAGGTCACCCCAGAAAATACTAATTGAAGCTCAACAGTCTTTGAGTTGATCATCCGTTCCAGCTCGTAGTCTTTGATAATGTCTTTGTACTTTGTGTAGTGATCATTAGCATTGTTCCATCGAGCTTGTCTTTGTATGTGATCTTTGGGCTTTCTTGAGATCACCAGCCTAATGTAATCTCTAATTATCAACATGTGATAAGTTGTCTCTTTGTGATGTTGTGACCTTCGGACCGACATGCTCATACTTTTTTAGACCATAATAGCATTATCATGATGTCTTTGGATTTGGTGATAGTGTATGAGCATGTGGCTTTGAATTGATATGTCACTGCTAGAATTAAATACCACCACGTCCATCTTTATATGACTTTGAAATAAAACAGTTAGCAGTAAAGTTGGGTAACGAATATGGCTTTGTCATTCACCCGAGTATGGTTGCATTAACCTTTGGATCCGTGAGGACCGACCTGTGATTAGGTAGAATCCCCTTTAAAGAAGATTCTCCTTGATAGGAATTTCCAGCTTGTAGTAATGAGTCTACAACAAGTGAATGTCAAAATCATCATACTAAGCATGTTCTCTTACCAGAGCGTCTCAAAGCAGACAAAACACGGTAGAGTAAACCAATGAGTTACTATCTCACTGATTGAATAGAAAATAGATTTAGAAAATCAGTCAATGTGTCACTAGTGAAAGCATTTTTGTAACACATCGAAAGTTTTAATCGAAAATCAAAGTTTTTCATTCATCGTCAATTCACTTACTGAAACAAGTTTGATTCATGTTGAATCACACCATCGTTTCTTTCCAGTTTTCACAAGTTTGATCCAAAATGGATCTCACAAGTCACCTACTAGATAGCTTGTTTGATGTTGGCTCTAGTAGGATTTCCATCTTCACTGTAAATACATACGTATCACTCGAATGTTCTGGCAATACCACAAGGATAATGCGTAGGAATCTTAAGATATTACTTGTTTTTACAGTATGTGAGGAACAAGTATATGTTGCATTAGTGTCCTAGCGAGATTTATAGATGATCTCATGGCTCTAGACTCAATTGTGCCTTTTAGTTTTTAGTAGTCAGAGGCTGGAGCAGACTGCCACCTTTTCAATACCAACTAACTCGGAGTGAGAGAGTCGATAGTAATGTGTGAAACTCCGTAAGAATGAAACAAGATGTCATACCCCTAAACGGGGCCTAGTCGGAAAAACGTGTCCGGGGGCGTGACATCATAATACATATAACACAAGATACAAAGAACGACCTCTAAGGGTACGTTTGAACATCCAACATCGTTGCATTAATTAAAATAGTTAAAGTTTGACAAAAGTTTAAAGAAAATATGCGGAAGCGAATAAAAGTTTTAGAAATTGACAACGATGTTTAAACAGTAGATAATAGCATTTCTTGAAAATCGTCCCAATGCATAGCGACACCAAATAGCAAGCAAAGACATCCCCAACTAAGCACCTGAGAAAAACATGCTAAAACGGTCAACATAAAGTTGAGTGAATTCATAGGTTTGAATTTAGTATTAAAAGTGGACCACCAGTTCACAGTACACACGTGACAGTTATAACAGATACAACTTCACATAAAAAGAATATATTTTACTATTGCATCTATTTAAAAAGAAGCATTTTATAATGCCAAATAGTTATTCCACGCCCAAAGAGGTATCGACAAAGAATCACCTATTTACATTCCGACAATGGTATATATCCTTTGTTCGGACCCTCTGAAACAAGTAAGCGCCAACTTACCCGGATAGGAAAATTACTCCCATAGATCTTTACAACATTCGCGCTTACTTAACCAGTACGGTCAGTTAAGCAATTGACGGTTCATGATAATTCGGGCATTAGTGGTCTATTCGCTACTTAGGCAACAGTAATCAGGAAAAAGGAAACCGGAAAGTAACTCGTATCCCCATAGTATTGAAAACAAGCAATGTTTTCTCACCCCAATATAGAAAGTAAAAGCAGTAAAACAAGTGGCTATGAACTCACCTTAGCAAAATGAGCAAATGATAATCACGCTAGTCAAAAGGTGAATTATAGAAATCTAGCCGCGACTAGAAATAATAACGCGCTCAGAAACATCGGAAAAGATGTCATGAATTGCACATAATAAGTTCATCACCAAAGACATCCATGTGTGTTTGCTTTAGTTTGATTAACAAGACATGATGAAATTACAAATCAATAGGTTTTTTCTTTAATTTCGGCGTTTATACCAAAAGTTTTACATTTTTAGAAGTATTCCTATTTTCGGAAAGTTTTTAGTTTCGGGACGTTAATACCGTCCCTTACATTTGTTAAGTTTCCATAATTCAAAACGCACTAACTAGCCTTAATCGCTTAACTTCTATGTCCGTTTCGCTAAATTTTTACCAAACTTACTATTTTTAGTAACTTTCTCGCTTTTCCCAAAATATGTTAACGACGTCTTTAAATGATACTAATCAATAGGTATGTGTTACTATATGTTTTGCTAGTGTTTAGAAAGTCCAAAAATGTCCGAAAGTGTCCGAAAACTCATTTTACTATTCACATCAGCACACTATTCATTTGGTTTTGTCGAAAAATGTTTCAAGTTTCATTTGGCTATAACTTGGTCGTTTTAAATCAAATTTTAATGTGCGATATATGGAAAACTATCTACTCGAAACGAGCTCTTCAAAAACTACTTTTACGCCTAATGAAAACATTTTTAGGTCGACCAAAACCTCAAAACAAATTTGGGACAGCAAGCACTTTTTGCCAAAAACGCAACCAAAATCCACCCAAACTTCACAATAGTGCCTAATCTAGCCTAATCTCCATTCACAACTAATCCACAACAAAACCACACCTAAATCTAACATAATCCCTTCATTTCTATTGTTGCAACACTCATCAACTCTCATCTCACCAAGAACATAATATTTAACTAGTAAAATAAAGTAGTATCATTATTTATGAAATCTTGTCTTTAAAATCTTTCAAAAATTAAAACACAACATATGGATGTATGGATCTTTGAACATATAAGAAGAATGTAAGAAAACCACAAAGAAAGATTCAAGATACTTACAAGAATGAAGAACAAGAAGTAATAACACAAGATCTATACCCAAAATCAATAGATCTTGAAAAACCCCAAATAAAATCAAACCCTAATTTGTAGATCTTGCAGAAAACCCTTAAATCAAAGAACCAATACTTGCAAACACCTTGGATGATCTTAGAAATGAACTTGGAATGAGTGAATCTTGATAAAAAAACAAAGATATGAAAACCCTAAAAGGGTGTGTTTGTGCTGTGGCCTAGAGAGCAAAAGAAGGGAAGAGAGAAAAATTTTGGAGACTATGAGAAAAGATAGAACCCTAAAATGAGAAGTGCTTAGTATTTATAGGACAAGAATGGTTTAGGGTTAGATGGTTTTAAGTAACAAGTGACCAACACACACCAAAGGTGTGTGTGCACCTTTGCTCGGCCGAACATAGCCACAAGGACCATATGATTCATTTTTTTGGATAATGGCTCATATTAGATGCATAAGCTTAGTCAAATAAGGTCAAATGGTGTACATGTGATCAAAAATCACATGCATAAGTCAAATGGTGGTATTTGTGTATGAAATGGACTCCCTCATGTGTCACTTTCACACACATGCATGGGAAGTTCAAGAAAATATGCCATTTAATTAATTTCAAAGCTCATGATGCATTTGGTTTGGGTCTAGGCGTCCAAAGTATAACAAGAGAAGAGGGTAAACAGAATTTTTGACTTTAGAATACAAGATGGACGATAACTAAAGTTTACACGAAAAGATTTCGAGTTTTCGAGGTTCTGTTAGGTTAAAAACGCGAAAAACGCAATTTAGACAATAAAGCGTAAAACTAAATATCGGGAGTGATCATAAACTACAAAACACTTAGAAAAGATAAAATAACTCATATAATATCTAAACTAATGAAAATCAAATGCCGAAACGCGTCCGATGACGTTTTTCAGATTTACGAGGGTTTACTTCCCTGTAAACCGCCAAATTCAAACGTAACGTATAAAAGTAAAAAATAATTGTCAGAAAAGTTTAAAATATTGACCGAAAAATCTTGGGGAGTAACATTCTTCCCCCGTTAGAGAATCCTTGTCCTCAAAGCTTAAGATGTGGACGAAGGGTTAACGAAAAGATGAGGGTACTTTTTCTTCATTTGGTCCTCGCGCTCCAAAGTAAACTCGGGTCCTCGTCTCGAATTCCATCGGACCTTCATGATTGGAATGCGGCTTTGCTTCAGCCGTTTAACTTCTCAATCCATAATTTCAACTGGTTCTTCAATGAAATGGAGCTTGTCATCAATCTGGATTTCATCCAACATAATAGCTAGGGGTTCGTCTACGAAACACTTCTTCAGATTGGAAACATGAAAAGTACTATGAACTGGCTTAACTGCTCTGGAAGTTCAAGTCGATAAGTGTTGGATCATTTTACTGAATAGATCTTAACCTTCAGCTTGTAAAGGGTTTGTTCCTTAAGATAATTCTAAAGCAACAATAATAAAACACTGATTTAAACACTATTGATTATGCAAAAACTAATCAATAATGCTAAGAAGAACAATATTAAGAATCAAAAAAGAACTTTATATAATCACTTGAATCTGCCTAGGTTACAGATTACAAAGACTATGATTGCTAATCGATATCTATTGATCTGTGTAGAACTATATCTACTAACTATGCCTAGGGTTCCTTTTATAGACTAAGGAAACCCCAATGGGCTTTACAAAACGCGTATAAAGATCATGCATATCCTTTCCTAAGATATCTCATGCATATCTCATAAGCGGTACTAACTATTTTATACTAACGGTACTAAGTATCTGATCAGTACTAACTATTTTGTACTATATGTACAAATTACAACTAGCGGTACTAACTAATATAACTAACGGTACTAAGTCAGGAATACACAATTCCCAACAATCCTCCCTTAAACATGATTGTTTAACTTGTTAACCTTCATGTTTCTATAGTTTATTCTTCTTAAGCTCTTGGAGGATGTATCCAAACACTCTGTCAAATCTTGATCTTGATCTTTGATAATTTTGACATCTTCATCTATCCATCTTCATCAGCAACATATCTTCTCAGCAACACAACAACATCCAACTAAGTTGGCTTTGTAGTTTTTGGCAAACTACCAGCCATTAACGGATTTTATATTCCTTTAACAGTAGTCGTTTGCTCTGGGATAGCCAATTCTTCATTGTAAACAACAAGGTGAATTGATAACCTTATAGTTTTGAGTAAACTATCAACTATCAACAGATTTGATTAGTCTTTACCAAAAGTTGTTTGCTTTTGGACTGGTCAATGCTTCATTGCCATAACACGGTGCACTGATAACCATATAGTTTTTAGCAAACTATCAGCTATTAACATATTTGATTAGTCTTTAACAGGAACCGTTTGATCCTGGACTAGCCAACTCTTAACTATGAAGCAAGGTGAGTTAAGAACCATACAATTTTTGGTAAATTGTCAACCATAAACGGATTTGAGAAGAACACGATCCTGTAGTTGATCAAATAAATCATCGATCCTTGGGAGTGGATAATGATTCTTCACAATCAGCTTGTTTAATTCCTGATAGTCGAGGCACATTCAAAATGATCCGTCCTTCTTTTTGACAAACAAGACTAGAGCTCCCCAAGGTGAGGAACTGGGTCTTATAAAGCCCTTGTCGGATTGGTTCTTGGCAGTTGCTTTGACAACTCTTTATTTCGGAAAGGAGCTAAATCGATAAGGTGATCGTGATACAGGTGCTAAGCCACCAGGCATCAAATCGATTTGGTTCCACTTGTGAGTCTAGTGGAAGGGACCGGCAATTCTTCAGGGAAATACTTCAGGTCAATCTCGAATGATTGGTACGTCCTCAAGTGCTTCTCCCCGACTTATCTTCAGTCTCCTTGTTCTAGTTACTGTGCAGAAATACATGATGTCCTTTCAAAATATTTCTGAGTTTTGGTGCATGAAATGATGTTTAAACGAGTCTCGTTTCCCTGATTTGCTTTGTCACCATAGAAAATTAAGGTTTCATTTCACAGGGGGAATACGAATGATCTTGTCGGCATAAAGCTATTATGGAATGATCGTAAACCAATCCATTACCCATTATGCTCGTCAAAAACTTCAAGTTTTCGGGTATCAGGTCGATGTTGAACGGATGATTTAGTGAATTCTCTAATGGCGAGCAAATTTGATAGCGAATTGTCCTAGGGCGACTAGTGATGTGTCTCAGCTTTTTGGCTTAGGATTTGGTATAAGATGATGTCAACTTTATAGTAAGATGGAGTAAAGGTCTGATTAGTTTCTATGGTTACTAATTTGATTTTCTGAAGTAAACGTGTTTTATGAATACGCACACAAAACTTTGCTTTTCAAGGATGTAAGTAAAAATTGATTTATTGACAAATGTTACATGGTGACTACTCTCAGCATGGCATAGTCCTTCCTGAATTATACATAGGTGATCAGGCTATGTATATTTGAGGGCTAACGATGCGATGCTCATTTTTGTCAAAATTATGTTATGTATAAAGAAGTATCAAGAGTTTTATAAGATTACCAAAATGATTCACAAGGTGGATGTAAGGTTGTTGATAGGATGACAATAAAATGGTTTGTGAGAAATCGTATGATGGTTTACAAGACAATGGCTAAATGACTCATGGGGTGTTAATAAAATAATTTATGTGATAAAAATGGTTTTATAAGGTAAGAACAAGGTAATTCATGAAGTGATAGTAACGTAGTTTTTAAGATGATTGCGAAATAGTATATAAGATGTCAAGAAGGTAATTCATAAGGTATTCGTGAAATGATTGTGAATAGTTTATAAAATGATAGCTTATTGAACGATGGTAAAATAATTTGTCAATGATAGTAAAATAGTTTATAAAATAATAGTTTATCATTCGATAGTAAGGTAGTTTGTTAATGACACCGACTTTGTTTATGAGGCGATACTAAGATTGTTTATGAGATGGTATCAAAATAGGTTTCGAAGGAATCACGTGATAGTTGTTCTAATGTTAATCGTAAGGCGTTTATGTCTGTTTTAGGTATACAAAATTGTTTATGAATTGATAACAAAATAGTTTTGAAAATTGACCATGGAAATAGTTTATGAGGGACAACGAAATAGTTTATTGTGTGATAGTGATATGTTTCATAAATTCATAATGTTTTAGTAAGTGGTTTGCAATTGACTATTAAAGAATTGGGTTTAGATTGGCAGATTTTTCTCAATACAATAGATTTGATTAAATGATTTCGAGAAATCGTTCAGTAAAATGAAAATTTATGAGGAAGTACACTGAGATTCTTAAAGGAATAGGTCTACGATAGTTCAAACTTTAAGTTTTACAGGAAAAAGTCTTCTCATTAGATGTTAATGTTAGACGTAGGGGGATGGTGTGCTAGAGTCTCCACGTGCTTTTTCCTTTCCAGTACTGTCCACACAGTTCTGAAATTCACTATTGGACAATTACTTCTGTAGTGTCCCAGACTTCCACACTCATATTATTTGACCTAATAAAACGAGCTAAAAAGACCAATTATGACCAAAAACGGACATAAAATGCCAAATATATGCTTGTTTTGCTATTTGTGTTGTGCAAGTAACATATATTCACAAAAGGACGAAAAACAAAGCCAAAACCGATAAAACCAAGCACGAGAATAGAAAGAGCGTGAAAAGTCAAAATCAAAGTCAAAGTCAAAATCAAATATTGAAGCCGAGGACGTGTGCATCTTAAATGGACTAACCCGCACCCATTTAATAGGCCGGGCCAGCCCATTAAGCCCTTAAAATCAAGCCTTTATAAAAAGCCTAAATCTCATTTAAATAAGAACCGGCCCAAACCAATCAATATAAGCCCAACAAAGCCCAAACCACTTAACAACCGTTAGCCCCTAATCACCTTTAAACCTTATACACAGTTAGTCCTTAAGGACTAACACTGCTAGTCCTTAGGGACTAACACATTTGGTCCCTACATCCTTTAAACCCTTGCACCTTTAGTCCCTTTTTCCCTAACCCCGTTACCCAAATTAAACTAACAGTGCCATAAAACTAATTCTCGCCAATCCCACCTATCACTATTCACTCATCTCTGTCACCTCGACCCCTTCACCCTAAAACAAACCCATCACTTTCCCCCTCCAACCCTACTTCACAAACCAACAAATCCATGTTGGCAATCCTAAGCCAACTAATTGGACAGGACAAATTCAAGGGCCATGATCTAATTAAAGAAGCACAAGATGGAATTAAGGGCTCAAATAAAGGCTTGGAATGCACTCACACAAGAAACACACCTCAAGGGCTAAAACGACTATATATGTATGGGTTTTCACATAGTGATGTTCATGTAGAATATAGTTTTAAAGTTTTAATTAGAATAGCTTATTTAATGTATTTTTTAGCTTATTGTACTTTTTATTCAAGTCTTGTAACTGTTTTAATGAATTAATGAAATTTAAGATTTTAAGTTATAAAATTTTGAGTTTTTAATTTCCTGTTCCATTGTTGTTAAAAGTACCTTATAAGCTATCATAAGCTCTTATTTAAGCACTTTGTTAATCTGTTTTCATTAAGTTTTTCAAACTGTTAAGTATTTAAGACAATTTCACCAAAAATCACCCCTCAATTACCTTAGCTTATTTTGAAAGATAAGCCAATCTTGGAAGGGCTTATGGACACTACTAGCTTGTCTTTGACAAGCTAGAGCTTTATAGAATAAGCTCTAAGAGCCATTTAAACCCTTGTTTAAACAAAGGGTCTTGTAAGTTTCATTTTTTATATTTTTATGCTTATTTACTATTAGCTTATTGGCTTTGCTTATTCTGTTGCTTATTGTGCTTATTTAGTCTAGTGGTTGCCATTTGAATTCATTTTCATGCTTAGAAGTCTTTGGTTGAGTTCTGATGTCAAACTGCTTATTTTTAGTCTTAAATTGCTTATTTGGTTTGCTTATTATCAAGTGCTTATTAGTGGTTGAAATGTGCTTATTTGTCCTTGGTTAATACTGTGTTCACTGTGCTTTAGTTTTTTGTAGCTTTTATCAAACTGTTATAAGCGTAATATGGTTTTTAAGATTTTAAATGGGTGTTTGGCACAAGCAGTATTAACTCATGTTAATACTGCTTGAGTGCTCTTGACCTATTTAGTCTATCTTGATAGGCTCAAATTAAGTTTATAAGTTAGTTTAATTCAGTTGTTAAAGTTTAAAAATCAAGTTTAGAGTTTAATGTAACCATGGTTTGAATCTGTGATGTTGTAGCTTCATATCAAAGCTTATTTGTTTGGATTGTGATTAGGTGCTTATAGTTGTTGTTTTCATGCTTGTTTGTGCCTCAAAATGCAGTAGATATAGTTGGTATAAGTGTGCATTTGTAATTTGAATTTTTATCAAAACCTGTCAAAGTTTCTAAGTCTATTTTCAAAGTTTCAAGACCAATTTTCAATAGCAAATGTAGGGTAGTTAATAGTTGTTATAGGATCTGATTTTTATGGCATAAGCTCATTAGGATTTAAGCTCAATCTGTTTGAACTTATTTTGGAATTTAGCTTTCATTTACTAGTCCAAATTTAGGCCTGCACTTAGCTATTTAGGACTTTATAAAAACTTGAAAAAAACCAAAAAGATAGGATATTAGGTAAACAGCCATTTTCTTTAGTCCTTTTTTAGCTTATTTAGTTTTTCAAAATGTCTAAACTTTGCTTATTTAGATTCCCTATAGTACTAGCTTTCTCTGTTTTTAGGTTTTAGACCTCGGCTCTTTAGTTTGTTGGCTTAATTATTAGCTTAAAAGTCCCTCTTAGACTGTTTTTAAGTATCCTTTTAGCCAAAAAAGCTTATTTGAATTTTAAGCTTTCCAACTTATTGTAGTGCTTAATTAGTGTTTAGGATTGCTTATTAAGGTTGGATTAAGGTACTTTTAGCTTATTTAGCTTAGGCTTGAGCTTATTAGCAATTTCAGTTTAAGTGTTAAAGACTTAAAGCTTTTAAGTGAGTCTGTCACTTGCATAAGCTTTTCCAGCTTATTTGTTTGCTTAAATCTTGTTCTTAGTGCTTATTAGGTTTAGACTTAAGTCTGTTTTGCTTATCTGTTTTTTTCTTCTTTAGCTTATTAAGCCCAAAAGGCCAAACAGTTTTGGCAAATAGTCATTTAGCTTAAAAGCCTTAACTGTCAACCTTAATTGCTTATTTCTAGCTTATTTTAAGTTTTTATAAAAAGCCCTTTCACAAAAGTTGCTTATTTTCAAGTTTTAAAGCTTTTTCAAAAAGTTTTCAAAAAAAATGTTTTATAAAAAGGGTGGCCACAGGTTTCGAACCTGTGACCTCCCCCTTTCATAGCCAACACCTTAACACACCACACACTCACCAAATACCCTGGGGTCTTTTTCGTTTATTACTTCACACAACTTTTCTTTTAACCACCTTTTTACCATTTTAGCTTTATTTAGCTTATTAACATCTTATTTCAATAAGCTGTTTTGACCATTTTATTTTTCCTAGATTTAGCATAGTTCAAAGTACTTTTCATAAATTTTTCAGAATTTTCCAAATTAATTTAGTATTTTTAATTAATTTTTTAGATTAAATCAGTTTTTAATTCATAATAAATAATATAAAAGTCAAAAAAATATAATTCTTTTTTTTAAATGTTCTTTTATCATTTAAGACTTTTAAAAATTAAATTTGCAGTTGTAGGGTTAAAATTTAATAATTTAGGTTTTAGGTCGCATTTTTAGGATCCCGTTATCGTTTTCGTTTAAATCTTTAATTGCTTTTAATTGTTGCTTTCCGTTATTTGTTTTTACATATTATTAGTAGAAATAGAATCCAAATCAAACATTTGATCATTCAAACACGCGATCACGAACGTAAACTCGATTCTCAATTTACGCCTCGTCGAGAAACGACCTGACAAGGTTTTTTTTGGATTTTACTTTGGTCAAAAGTAATCTTCCTTCTTAAAAATCTTACGGAATACTTACTCTCTCTTCATCATTTGATATTTTGGTTATATATTATATATATGTGTTAAGCAATTATTAATATATATATGTATAGTTAAAATTAAGAATCACTGCTTGATATCTGCCTCTGGTCATTGCTCGATAACCACGAATCTGATCTTCTTGAGTTGGAAGTTCTGTTGTTTGCGTAGAACTTCTGTTAAGGATGCTTGGCCTTCTGGAAGTCATTTCTTTGATTCCTTTTCGAATTGCTCTTTAAAGATTTTTTTATGATCTTCAAAGACGTGTATTTTTCCGTCTGTTATTTTCACAAGGAGTTTACCACTGATTGAGAAGTTATCAAGTCTTTTGGCTAAACTTGATATTGAGTCTTCAAGGTCAGCGGGCTGAATTTCCTTCTCAATAATAGTATGAACTTCTTGTTTGAGTTTGTCAAACTTTTCTTCGAGCTCAATTAACTTCTGGCTTTGCTTAGAAGCTAAATAAAGTAAAGTGTTATTTTGTTTTATAACAGCGTTTACTTGAATAGCTAAACCTCCTTTGTAATCAGATGTTTTTGCAAAACCAACTGCTGGTGATTCAATTTCTTCTGTAGCTTGTATAGCTTCTTGATATTCATTAGTTGCCTTTAGGTTGGCAAGACTCATTCGGTGATGAGTTTCTTGACTTCGTGAAGAAGGTGTTCAACCTTCTGGAGCTTATGGTATGCGAAATAACAGGTGTCTTACTGTTAAGTCTAAGGGCGTTCCTTTTCGACTAACTTTGGTTTGCTCGGTGATTTCTTGAAACAAGTTCACGACTTCTCTTAGTGAGTGGGTGGACAGTTATGGATCTGTTTTGAGAATAGATTGAAGGCCTTTTCTGGTTTCACTCTGTGTTTTTCTTTGTAATTATTCACAAGATTCAAGCTTTTCTTGACAACTTTGGACTTTTGATTCAAGTTCTTTTTGTTTCTCAGAAATATTTTTGAAATTTTTGAGTGCTACTTTACAAAAGAGATTTAAACGATTATAAACACAAGCTAAATTATTAGCTAAATCGGTTGATGTGGGTTTAGGACTAGTTTCGTTAAAGACTATATATTCAGGATCTACAGTTCGTGAATTATCGTACCAATACTGTATTTCTGTCTCAAGAACGCTCAGATACATAACATTAAAAACTTCACAGGATATATTTACAAACTTGTTTTAGATTCACCAAACGGTTAACTTCAAACTTTTCCCGGCTCTTCCGGTACTTTTTATAAAGAAGCAATTACGTTGTCTTTTATAAAAAACCAGTGGTTTTTATGAATTTTTAATAGAAATGTTACCGCAGAAATACGAGTTATTGATAGAATAATACCTTTACTGCTTTTCCTGAATATACCTGAAGGGTTTAGCATTCCATAGATCTAAGAACATTTTGATTCAAAGCTCTGATACCAAGATGAAAATTTCGTTCCCAGAAATTTTTATCTTGTACCAAAGTTCAAAATCTAAGACTTTAAAATACAAGTACTTAAAACACACCTTTATATTAAACACTGCGAAAGCTTGGTAATTTTACAATGGTGGTGGTAGTGATTTTTTAGCAGGTTGGTTTTCGATGATGTTTACAATGAAATACAACTGCCTTTTTATAGGCTAACAAACTAGAATAAACTAGATAATATGCTTTGGCATATAGCATATTCTAAGGAATAAACTATAGCATGTAACACCCTCAAATCTGAGTACGCAGCGGAATGTTGAATATCCGAGGGCGTTACATTTTACGTGGTCAAATAGCACACGGATTAAGAACACGACTAAACATGTCGTTTGGAAAAAGATACATTGGATTAACAAAATACTTGTTTGTTATATAAGCTCATCAGCTTCAAATTGATCAACAATATAAATAAAGATTCCGGTTTATAACAATTGTCCCCAAAATGTAATAAGACTCCAAATCTTAAGTGTTGACTCTTCAATTATTGACTTCCAATGTATCATCGCACCTCGTGCCTTATTGACCTGAAAAACATGCTTAAGTAATTAACAATAGAGCTGCGTGAATTCATAGGTTTATAAAACGAATAGTAGGACCGCAAGATTCCGAGAAGGTATGATTAAGCAACAAATGCAAACATCATAAAAAGTAATTACGTTTTCCTAAGCTCGTGACACTGAAGCTCGGCATGTATGAATGCAATATATTGCCAATGAATGCCCGTGAATGATGTTTTAACCCACAACATCCCAAATCCGACATGGTATACGTTCGTTCCCAGTGATAGCTAATCAACCCCAACGGGAATTGTCAATCCCAAATCGATCTATCTATAACATTCGCGCTCCCACAATCCAGTAATTGACATTCATGATAAAGGGCCTATGGTTTTATCGCTACTTAGGCAAACACGTAATCATTGTATAAAATATACACTTGCGTCCAATTTGTAAAACAAGCATGTTCTCACCCCAAGGATGTAAATCATTTAAATAATTGTAAAACACAGAGCTATGAACTCACCTGAGCAAATAGTCCTCTGGAAATGATAATAGATATCCAAGTATGAATCACACCGTCAAATACCTAAGTAAATACGGCCAGTCTTAGTCTATAAATTTAGGCTAAAGACTCAATGTACAAACTACAATAAATTGCCTAGTCTTATATACTGTTATCACTTTTGTCGTGGTGTAGCGTTGTTTAATTATTTGAAATTGTTTTGATGGCTCTAGGGAAGTAACATCTCCACGTTCTTGACTAGGCATAAATGTTATTAATAATATTCGTAAAAAATTTATTAATCTTGTAAGTTAACTCGGTATACCCTAGACATTATAATTCGTCCGATATGTTAAGTGATCATGAAATCACTTTGGTTTATAAAATACTCTTAGGTTTTGTATAATTACTAAAACAGCCCCTGGGTATATAAAATATATATATACTATTTTACATTTCAAACCCTTAAGTTTTCATAATTACACATTTAGCCCTCCAACTTTACAAGTTGACAATTTAGGTCCTTTTAGTTTCACACCAGCCCCCTTAACTTTCAGAATATTTAAAACAGCCCCTAGACTTATTAAAGTCCAAAAATGATAGTTTTAGTCCCTCTAGTTTGTAATTTACACTTTTAGTCCCTTAACTTTACAAAAATCGTATTTTAAGTCTAATTAAGTTCTAACAAGTGGCAACAAGTTTTATTAAGTCAAAATAAGTCATATAAGCTGCCCCAGCTTATTAATAAGCTTTAACGAGCTTATTTTGGCTTAATGGGCCTTATTGGGCCCATTAAAGTACATTAAGTGTTCTAAGGGTCCATTTAAGTTTTAAAAAGCACAAATGCATTCGTTAAGCTTATTTAAGTTTGTATAAGCTGCCAATAAGCTCAGGAGAGCTTATTCGAGCTTATTGGGCTAGCGAGCCCAATAACTCAAACCCGAAACACATTAAAGGTTTTTCTTAGCATTTTAACTTATTTTCTAAACTTGTTAAACTTTCTAAACTACACAAATCAAGTTGGCTTATTAATAAGCTCGGATGAGCTTATTTGAAGCTTATTGGCAAAAACTGTCCTTATAGTTTAAAATAGATTATTTACCGTTTACACCCCTGAGTTTCCATATTGATTTACCGTTTTAGGTCCTCTATTTTACTAAAAATACATTTTAGGTTCTAATGAGTTTCCAAACATCCCCTAAATTCAGGAATGTCAAAACTATTATAATACATTAGCAGTATTAACAATATGCAATCAGTACTAACTCTGCAGCAATATCTCATACTACTCTAACTACAGTAACTAACTTCTTAAAGCCTACAGTTTAACTTCTAATTTAGCTTGTAATCAAACAACCGTAAAGTGCGGGGGGGGGGGGGGGGGGGGGGGGGGAGGTTATAAAGTTCTTAAGTTTGTTTGAGTTCGTGTTGGACACGAGAAAGTTTAGGAATGTCAAAAATAGTATTATTAATACACTAGCAGTATTAACACTATGCTAGCAGTACTAACTCTGCTAGCAGTACTAACTCTTACTAGCAGTACTAACTCTTAAGCCTGGCAGTATTAACTTCTAATTTATTTTGACATATCCCAAACAACCCTAGTTCGCATATACTATAGTGTACACATCCTTTATTGAGCAAAACGAGTTGTTAAGTATTATGATACGTGACATGAAAGTGTTTCCGTTTCCAAACGAGTTATCAAACCTCTCGGTTAAATATTTTACGTGTGCATGTCATATTTAAACATTCATGCTTATACACAAGATCTTTGTTACGTGCCTTATGGCTTTTGGTTCACCACACAAGTCTATATATGTTGTATATTGTAAGACGTGGACATGGGTTGTGTCATGCTAGGCACGACCCATGTTTAGCTTGTTAACACATAATAACCGTGCCTTATGACACATGAAGCAAACATGAAACTTGAATATGAACGTAGGCTAAGACACTTACAAGGGTCCTAGCTTCTTGAACGTGTGTGTCGTGTAGTCGTGTGGAAACTCGACTTGTATACCCCAAGCCTTAGTTTAAACCGAATCTTTCTTGCTTTCAAACCCTTAAACGTATAACCTTAGCTTGATGATTACTAGTGTGATGTCGTGTTTGTGTGGATAGTGTCTCGGCTGTGGTGACCCGAAACAAATAGAGCAACAAGGTTGGTTTTTGCTAGGGTGTTGTTAAATGTGTGAGTGTGGAAACACTCTTAGTTGTAAGTCTCTATATTTATAGGAGGATTATCTCCATACCACTTCCTAAAACCATGTCCCTTTGCTAGCTAAGAGTAGTAGTTTAAGTACATGTGTTGGTGGTTTTTAAGGTAGTTTAGGCTTTCTTAAGTACATGTATTAATGAGTTTTGTGATGTACAAGATTATGCAAGATTTGCTTGGGTGGTTTGTGTGTATGCCGCGGGTATCAAGGCACAAGAGGGAGTAAAATGGTTATTAACCATTGGGTAATAGGCTAACTAGGAACATATTGTACATGTTTTAATTAAACATGGGTTGTACAAGTACTTAGGGATCATTAGGAGATTTTCTAGTTGCTTTAGTCCCCTCATTCGGCCAACATAGGCTTTTAACACAAGAATTGATTTAATTTTGTGTTTAAGGTTTAACAGTGGGTATTGGTTTGAGTCTAGGTAAGTCTAGGTATTTCCGGGGTGTGTCTAAATGTATTTTATTGCGAAACGTAAGCCTTTTACGTGACCAATAAAATAAAATATGCAAAGTTAATAATTATCTTCTTAATAAGTATATAACACTTGTTTGATGTAAACCTAAATTTATTTGGTGACCATTTACGTTAAATGATTATCTCTAGTCTACGCGATTTAGCTTAAAAGTTAAATTAAAAGTAAACGCGTGTCGGACTAAAATAAATAGTGAAGGATAATAGAGTCATAAAATGACCTGAAATTGAGAAATTTTACACAGTTCAGTAGCAACATAGCTACTGCTATCATTTGCTTGGTAACAAATAGGACTTTTAACTTTTCTAAGATGATTTTTGAAGGTATGCTGAAAAACTTGGACAGTAGGTCAAAAATCTTAATGTATCCTAGATTCATTCAAATCTTTTTGAACAAGCACCAAAAACACCTTCTCCCTTATAAAAGAACTTATCTTGCTCCTACCCTCACACAAAAACTATTCAGCAACATGAGAAGGATTTCCAAGGGTTATACTAGGATAGCCATTCCACTATTTCTAACTATGCTTACTGCACCTAAGTCATCTCCTTCTAGAATAACATCTTCACCATCCTTATCACCCCAAACACATCCATCCACATCTCTACAACCACCTACACCACCATTCATGCCACCTATCCATTATGCAGAAGAACCTGCTACTATGCCTCATGATTCATCTCAACCAAGGGTTCAATCACTTGCCAGTGATGAGGGTAGTTTGACACTCAATGACTTGACGGTTCTTTATACAACATTATCCAAGAAGGTGGATGATTTGCAAAATGACTTAAAGCAGAAAAAATTGACATATGGTGCTGCTTATACTAAGCTTATTCTGAGGGTTAAGAAATTAGAGCACAAGGTAAAGACAAGTAAATCTAGAAGAAGGGCAAGAGTGATTATCTCTGATAATAAGGAAGATTTAGAGGATTCTTATAAACAGGGGAGGATAATTGCTGAGATTGATCAAAATCCATCTATTTCATTGGTATAAGATGAAGGAACTTCATGGATTCAAGAGGATCTTGAGACTCAAGGGAGGACTAGTGTTAATACTAAGATATTGTTAGAACAAGAATAGCCTACTGAACTAGTGGAAGATCCTGGTAGTGGTGAAAAGGGTAAAAAAGAAATTAGTACTGCTAAGGTACTAGTTAGTACTGCTAGTGTCATTCTTGAAGTTAGTACTGCCATTCCTGAAAGACAAGTTTATATCAGAAGGAGTGCAAAAAAGAGAAAAGATAAAGGAAAAGCTATCATGAAAGATGATGAATTTGCTCGGAAGAAGACAAAGAAGCAACTAGAACAAGAAAGACTTGGGCTTGAAAAAGCTATTAGACTGTAAGAACAGATTAATGAAGAAGAAAGACAAAGGATTGCTAGGGATGCTGAAATAGCTAAACAATTACAAGAAGAGATTGATATAGTAAGGCAAGAACAAGAGAAGTATGATCTAGCACAAGCTTTGGAGTTGCAAAAGGAGTTGGATATAAGGAAAGAAGGTGTGACTGAAACTACTCAAGCTCATGATATTGATTGGAGTGATCCTGCTATGCTCAGATATCATGCACAAAAAATAGATCTTTCTCTAAAGCTGAAGTAAGGAAGAACATGTGCATGTATTTGAAGAATCAGGGAGGATATAAGCAGAGTCATTTCAAGGGAATGAGCTATGAAGATATTAGACCTATATTTGAAAGAGTATGAGATCAAAATCAATCTTTTATACTTAAAGATTCTGAGATTGAAAAGGAAGTGATGAAGAGATCTAGATTTGATTTTCAAAAGCCACCTGCTAAAAGACAAAAGATTGGATAAGTTTCAGTGTCAGTTGAAGAACAATCTGCAGGAAAAGAAAAAGAAGTATCAGAAGAAGAGCTAAAGAAACTGTTAGTGATAGTTCCATTAAAAGAAGTGTACATTGAAGCTCTACAAGTCAAATATCCAATTATAGACTAGGAAGTTTTCACTGAAGAATCAAGAAGTTACTGCAGAATTATAAGAGTTGGAAACCATACAGAGGTCTATCAAGTTTTTGAAGACATGTTGAAGAGATTTGATAGAGATGACCTGGAAAATCTTTGGGATTTGGTTAAGAAGAAGTTTAGTTTAACAGAGCCTACAGTTGATAAAGAGAAGGTCTTATGGGTTAAATTAAAGAGGTTATTTGAACCAGATGATGATGATACACTATGGAAGCTTCAGAGATATATGCATGATCCTTTGACATGGAAATTGTATGATACATGTGGCGTTCACCATGTGTCTACAGAAAGAGGATATGACATCTTTATGCTAGTTGAAAAAGATTATCCACTAACAAGAGTACTTATGACTGTAATGTTGGCTAACACACTGGTACAAAAACTGGTATTGGTCACTCCAAAAATATGTGATGATATACATATGGTCACACGTGTTTTTTTTGGTGTTTGTTACTAAAGATCGCGCCACTGTAGGTCACATACGGTGACGTTAGGGAGTTCGTGGCTATTTCTATTGAAAAAGAGTGACCAAAA